>JBBPUL010000378.1:0-22282 GCA_038094675.1 Spongispora temasekensis | reverse complement strand
TGGCACCGAGTGCCTTCTTTGCTTCCTTGTTTCACTTATTGCTTCCGACACCTCGTGTCGCTTATCCTTATCTCAGGTATTTCACCCGAGCTTCTCTTCTACTGCTCCCACAGTCCTCGTGCCACAGCACACTCTCTTCTGATCTTCTCTGCTGTGCATTTGCTTCTTATTTCCAATCCGCAGTCTTCTTCTTACTCATTCATACTGTGGATTACTCATAGATGCTTATCCTCTTTCTCTTTATGTCTTCCTTCATCTTTGAGGCTCTACTTAGGCCTGGTCCATGCACATCCCCTGCACGTATATATAGAGGTGTAGCACAAGCATGTAACTCCAGCTTGAGCCTACTCGAGATAGCAATCTATTGCGTCTTTGACCCTCTCGCTCCCCTCTGCTCTCCCTTTGAACCACTTGGCCTTGCAGCGTCTTTGCTCGAGGATACTCTGACCTCGTCTTCAACATCGCTACATACTCGCCTGGGTGGAGTAGTGACCAGTCTCTGTGCATAGCACTCAGGACCTACGACCCTCATCTTTGCCTCGCAGCTTTAGGTTGCACATCGAGTCTATGGCCGACGCTACCCGCGCCTGTCGTAACACTGCCAGCATCACTTTTCCATCCTTTGATCTGTGCATTATACTATGTTTGCATGAAGGATACGAATTGCTTGGTGATCCAAAGGGTCTGGTCCTTAGACTGGATTGGGGTGACCTATGCAGAAGAGGTATAGTCATCATAGAAGATTACAATGTATTTGTACTTGTGGTATGATTCAACCTCAAATGACTTTAGATCAGAGTGTATTAACTCAAAAGGGGCTTGCATTTGCTGTAACAACTTGGTCAATAAAATAATGCATTGCTTCACTATCGACTAAAGCAGATACCAAGATCAAGGAATGATCTTGTCTTTGTAGTTTCAACTCCACTTCTACAGCATTGTTGCATAGATGCCTTGCTTTGTATGGCATCATTCTAATTTGTTGAGGAATTTCATAATTTATTTATTTATTTGATTTTTTCTGTGAAATTAAGTACCTAATGTTTTTATTCCAGGGCTGAGCTCAATTGAGACTTTATGGCAGAATAGTCATCTGGTAGGCTACCACATTGAGATAACAGTTCATGCACTGGAAATGACTTAGGCTGATATGATTCATCTTCAGCCATCTTTGCAAGTTTGTGCATGTTGAACATGAGATAATCATAAGATGTAGACAATGATAAATTATTGATGATGGGCTCTACTTCTTCCCAGTCATCTTCTTCAACTACATCATGATACATATTGAGAAAATCAGAAACTGGTACATAGTCTGAAGCACTATTTTTAGGTTTATCTAATTTTTTGTAAGAGATAGAAGGAACAGATGTACTAAGAGAAATATTGTCCGAGACTGCTAACACCCTCATATCAGTGGTTGGCATTAAAAACCCCCCTTAGAATTATTTTCTGCTGTGATATTATCACACCAATAGGCCTCAGCCTCTTCTATCATCCAAGCTTGATGGTGTGAAAATGGTTGTGCAGCTGCTTGGGGCTGCATAGGGGGAAATGCACTTTGGGGGGGCAAAGTCTGCATCAGACCTTGGGCTTGAGCTTACATAATCCGGTGCAGATCCGGCCATGATATAGCCAATTTTATCTCAAATTAGAAATGCCTTAAGAATAAAATGCCCTAAAACAAATGTGCATGTGAATTATACACTTAGTAATGGCTGTACCAAATGTAGTACAGAGTGTTAGCTTTCATTCCATGTAGTATAGCTTAATGGCTTCCATTCCGCGCAACTATTACGTGATCAAATGCAGATCTGGCCAAGGTATAGCCAATTTCATCTCACATGTTACTTAAAGAGGGAAATGCCTTATAACAAAAGTGCATGGGAATTGTACACTCAGTGATGACTGTACCAAATGTAGTACATAGTAATGGCTCGCATTCCGCGCAAGAAGTACATAATCCGGTTCAAACCCGGCCAAGATATAGCCAACTCTATGTCAAATGTTATTTAAAGAAGGAAATGCCTTATCACAAAAGCATGTAGGAATTGTATGCTTAGTAATGGCTGTACCAAATGTAGTATAGAGCAATAGCTTTCGTTATATTCAATAATTACATGATCCAGTCCAGATGTGGCCATGATATAACCAATTTAGTATTATATGTTATTTGTTAATGAATTGTTATTTAGTATTTGGTTGTGCTTGGTTAGCTGGTTAGTGTTTGATTGTGTTTGGTCAGTATCTAGTTAGGAAGCTTAGTTGTATTTAGTTGGTGTCTGGTTAGCATGCTTGGTTGCTATATTTTATGAGTGCTTGGTTAATGTCTGGTTAGTGTATTTGGTTGTGTTTGGTTAGTATGTTTATATTTGGTTAGTATGGTTGTATTTGGTTAGCATCGCTATATTTGATTAGTATGGTTGTGTTTGGTTAGTACTACTAGCTACATTTTGTTAAGTACTGGAAGCCTGGAATTGTCTGTACTTTCTGGAAGTCTAGTGTCTTTCATTCCATGCAACAATTACATAATCGTTATTCTGGTTAGTGTATTTGGTTGTGCTTGGTTGTATTTGATTATGGTATGCTGGACCACAAGTCTCTACTCATCTATACAAGTCTGTATCTCTATACTAGTCTGTACCAGTCCATGTGGTACACTTGATTTGGACCTAGATACCATTAAGCACTATTGATGATTAATCAAGACATTGTTCTATAATGCTATGTTGGATCAAATGTAAATGTGGCATGAATTTGGTATTATTGGCAATCTTATAGTTTATATCCTTTCTCTGATAATCTTTATTTCACTTTACAAATGGATGTTTTTTTTTCTAGCCATTTACAAATGACTTTCCTCATGCTGACATTCACAAACTCATTTCCCCAGATATACTTCACCAGCTTATTAAAGAAACCTTTAAGGATTATTTGGTAGACTGGGTACAAAAATACATTGAGCTGATGGTGGAATCGATATGTCAAGCAAAGCATATATATCATGGATGAAATTGATAGATGATATGTCGTGGGATTCTTGTGTCATTTCTACTGTCTTATTATTAATTGCAAAAATAGAATTGCCACCATAGCACCCTTTTCTGGCCTCCATTGCTTTCCACCAGGCCAGGGTTTCAAACAATGGACTGGAAACAACTCTAAGGTACTGATGAAGGTTTATATTGTGGTAATAGAGAGCTTTGTCTCTGATGACATTGTATTGACTTTCTGTGCATTCATTGAATTCTGCTACCTTATCCATCAGAATGCCATCACTGATTCAGTGCTGGATAGCATTAGTGATGCTTCAAGATGCTTTTATTGCTACTAGGGAGTCTTTAAGAGAACTGGTGTTGTGTTGACATTTTTACTTCCTTACCAACACTCTATGAAGCATTATGTGTTGTGATATTTGCCACATCATAGTTTCATTTTCTTATCTTATCTTCAGTGTCTATCTAATCTAATCTTATCTTACTTACAGTGCCTATCTTATCTGTAGGCCTAGACTAGATTATGTGACCTATGACATATGGTCTGAACCATGATGTCACCATAACATCATTGCTGACTAATGTATAACATCATCATTACTAAGTAGCTTTAGAGTAGCCCTTCTGTACTTGGTCTGTGCATACTAGTTAGTAGTATAAAAGGTAGCATGCTTGTGGTAGTCACTTTCCAGTCCTATATCATGAGTGTATATGAGTTATTGGAGATCTTCCTCTTCATACACCCCTTTTCCCTTGTCAACACAGCTGGATAGCCAATACCAGCTTGCAACCTCTGAGTGCAAGGCAACACCATCACTAGCTGCTCAACAGCGCTACCAGTGCTCCTCTTCTCTTTATCCTTCCTCAACTACTAAACATGGTTATCACCCTTATTTGAATCTAGGTTAGGTTGCATCATTATGCTGAGCTCATCCAGCTTTTTGGTGCCCCAAATGGACTTTGTTTATCAATTATGGAGAACAAGCATATAACTGCCATTAAGAAACTATATTGCCATTCAAACAAGCACAATGCTCTTGGTCAGATTCTTGTTACTAACCAATGACTTGACAAACTCTCAGCCACCCAGACTAACTTTGCCAGTCATGGTATGCTTGAGAGAATGTGTCTATCACAGGCCCTCAAGATAATAGATATGTGCTTTTGAAATCAAGCTACTGTACATACATATTAAGGGCTGATTCCCAATGACTTTTTTTTTCTGAAGCTCAATTGGTTTTGGTTAGCAACTCTGATCCTCCTGGACTACTTCCAGCAGACAGCACTTCAGAGGAAATTCACTGCAAGTATTACAGCTGACAATAAAGATAAAGAAGCCAATGCCAACACAATCATTTTTGCAGCAGAAACATAAGATCAAGCAGTTAAGTCATTATTTGATATATAGCCTCATCAAGATATTCCCCCCATGTTTCTCACCTCAGCCAGATCCAGTGTCTTCTTTCCATTAGTCCCCGATTATTATCATGCTGCTGACATACTCCATTTCTATTTCTGGACCCTGATGCTGCCTCAGACAATTAAGAGATCTTGCCAAGACTCTTTATTCTCTCCTCTTTGCTTGGCTGAATAACACATCAACTAATGCCTCTGTCATGAAGACTTTGATACATTCATTGGCCTTTTTGATCTCCCTGATCCATAAAACATGACCAGTTATCCCAACTTGCTTGATCAGTTTTGCATCAATTTTACCAATGAACACTTACAAAATTTCATCCAGAAACAGATTTTCAAATCTCACATCAATGAGTACCAAATGGAGGGAATCTCCAACTTCATCCCCTCAGTTCCTTACTTTAATAATGCTAAGTGCATGCAACTCCTCCAGAACAAGCCTGGTGGGTTTATCCACATCATGGATGATCAAGTACATCATTTAAGGTCAGATTCCACCTGCCAAGTGGCATCACTAACATTATATCCTTTCCATTTAACCAAATAAGAAAGTCCACATTGAGTAGATTGCAAGTCTAAGAGATAATCAACTTTGAATTCCTTAAAACCATCTCCTAAAATATGAATAGCATCAGGCTTGCTGATGGATTGACCAGGTAATTGATCCTTGAAGGGTTTAACCAGTGAGATATTAACCATGGTTTGTATCTGTATCTTTTTCTGCTCAGCAGTTTTAGCATGACAGTGTTTGGAGATGATTTCAATATTTCAAAAGATCTAACCCATTTTTGAGTAAGCTTCACAGAAGCATAAGGCAATTTTAAATGTTCCATAGATAACCAGACAAAATCACTGATGGAATATTCTGGTGCAGCTGAGCACTTTTTTCAGCTTACACTTTCATTTTTTCTGTGTTTGATTTTAGTGATTGTTCAGTCTCTGCATGCACTTTTCTGGTTTGTGAGATAAACTGTCCAGCAGTAGAGGATGGTTTAGAGATCTTGAATCTCATACACAGCATGTAATTGCATGTGATGGAAAAAGGTATGCTACCTGTAGTGTGAGTGACCATATTGTTGTCTGTGAATTTGGCCAACTCGTCATATTCTGGCCAAGATTCCTGATCTTTGGACACATAACATCATGCCAGGTCACGATTAACATGTTCTGTTTGTCTGTCTGTTTGTAGATGATAGGCTGTCAACAATTTTTGTTCAATTTTTAACAGTTTACACAGTTCTACTGTGAAGGCTGAGGAAAACTGTGGTTCTCAATCTGAAACAATGCTTTTTGGAAAGCCATGTTTGTACCAGACATGATCTCTAAAAAGAACTGCAAGTTCCTTAGAATTAATAGTTTTTGTACATGGCACAAACATGACTTCTTTCAAAAATTGATCAAATACAACACAGATAGAATCTAGTCCATTTACTGTGGAAAATCCTGAGATGAAATCGATGGAAATGTCCTGCCAGTAATGATGCAGAATTAGAAGGGGAAGTAGTTTTCCAGCTGGTGGGTGGAAACTAGCTTTGGATTTGGCACAGATTTGGCAATGATCAACATATTCATTTACTTCTTTTTTCATTTCTGGCCAGAAGAAATGTTGTGTGATCATGGAATAAGTTCACTTTTGTCCTGCATGTCCAGTGAGGGGGGAATCATAACATATCATTAACAATTTGATCTTCAATCTTGGAGGCATGAATATATGATTGCTATCATTGATGAATACTGAGTGATTTTCATCGAACCAGCAAGTGATAAACGATGGGATTTTAAAGGTTTTGGACATTTTTTGTAGCTGCTCTAGAAAAGAGGAGTCAAGATATATGTTATTTATAATAAACTGTGGTTTCTCATTTAGGTTCTACACTGCATTACCATGGTCTGGTCTTCTAGAAAGTGCATCTGCATATCCATCGGTAAAATCAGGTTTATAGATAAGGACATATTTAAATTCCTGCAATAATGCATGCCATCAAGCTTGGTATGGTGATAATGTTTGTGGCTTTTTCCAATATTCCAAGTTTTTGTAGTCAGTCCAGATCTCAAATCTTGACTCAGTCAACAGTTTGGATGTATGCATGAAGTTTTCAATGAATTGGTTATAATTACAGAGTCCCAAGAATAACTGCATTTGTTTTACTGATTGCAGTCTGGTCTAATCCACAATATCACTGGCTTTTTTATTTTTGCATATCTACCCTATCTTTTGATATGACCATACCCAGATAGTCAATGGAGGATTTAAAGAAGAAACATTTTGAAGGTTTGTAGTATAAGTCATTATCCTATAAGACCTGCAACACCTCACAAACTTTCTCAGCATGATGCAACCCAGTCGTAAACATGATAAGATTATCCAAATATGCACCAGTGTCATTATGTGCAGCAATTATGGAACAAGTCATCCATCATGGCCTGAAGCATAGCAGGTGCATTCTTGTACCCAAAATACATAACCAGGGGTTCAAAGGAGCCAAAAGTGGTATTAAAGGTACCCTTCCATTCATCACTCTCTTTCATTCAAATGTTTATATACATATCCCTAACAAATATCTGCATGGTGAACATGTCATCACCATAAAGCCTATCAACTAGTAAATCTATGTATGTGAGGAAGTGGATACATATTGGTGATGGTACCCTCATTTAAATACTGATAATCCATAACAAGACACTTTTTTCCATCTTTTTTCAGAATAAAAAAGACCAGTGCCATTTGAGGTGATTTGGAGGAATAAATATAACCTTTTGCCAGCTCTGCATCGAGAAAGGTATGAATTTCTGACAATTTCATCTGTGATATTGTAATAACTTTGCCCTTTTAGATTCAAAATCAGGTTGCAAATCAATTGCATGATCCCAAGTTTTATGCAGTGGCATGTGAGTAGATTCTTGTTCAGAGAACACATTAAATAATCATGTAGCTCAACCAGGAGTTCTTTTTTGAGGGTTTCTTGTTCCATTAATAACAAAGTGCACATACACATAGATGAATTAGACACTTGTTGGTTACAAACATCACCACACCTATTGAAAGATAATGAATGTTTCTTCCAGTCAATGAAATGATTGTGTTGTGCTAAAAACTCATAACCTAAGAAAACTGCATTTGTAGCTAAGTTGGAAATATAAAGATGCAGTTGGAATGAGTGAACCATGTTATTCCCATCTACCATATATGCTATGATGTTACAATAATGGCTAATTTATTTATCAACCCAAACCATTAGTGTTGCAGACTTCTATTGGTCTTTCGAGTTGCTTGCATGTGATGGAATTCACTGTGACTAGCATTTGAAGGTCTGATTACATAACCAACAAAAAGCCATAACTGAACTAAACTATAACTGCTTGTGACCAGCCTGATGGTCCAGTTACAGATGGTTATGGCTCAGTCATGTTTATGGTCACACTCAATGCCAGCATATCAAAAACCATAGAAAAACTGGTTGGAACCAGTTATCAACATGAACCAATAACTACATGATACATACAAATGATGTGACAGACATGACTTGATGAGTACAAAAACTACAAGTTACAACACCACCACCTCTTTATCCTGGCCCACGAGATCAGTTAAATCTTCATCCATTTGTTGGAGCTCCCTAAACTCCTTAAGAAAGATTTTAGCTAAGTCAAACATGGCCTGGTTGACAGCACTCTTGCACTAGGCATGCTTTAACATGACTTGTAATTCTTCAAACCTTTCAGTGCCAAGTCTTGAACACTGGTCCATTGCCACCTCAGCACCTGCCAAGAAGAGTCATTCACAAGGTACAGAAGATGCCAGAATGGCACAAACATTCCGTGTGATGCAAGAT
Source organism: Spongispora temasekensis (assembly GCA_038094675.1). Taxonomy (NCBI): domain Eukaryota; kingdom Fungi; phylum Basidiomycota; class Agaricomycetes; order Boletales; family Boletaceae; genus Spongispora; species Spongispora temasekensis. Next base: position 14,034 of record JBBPUL010000378.1, on the reverse strand, counting down.
AGTGTTATCCAGGAAGAGGGTAATATGGTCTGATGAGACCAGAATTAATCATCTAGGGTCAGATGGAAGGAAATGGGCATGGAGGTGAGGGGCTCAATGATAGGCTGGAATAGAGAATAGTCAAATTTGGTAGAGGTTCTGTGATGATATGGGGTTGTATGACTTGGCAGGGAGTTAACTGGTCATGCTGCTAAGATTGATGGTAGAATAGATGGTGATCTTTACCTTCAGATTTTCTTCACCCCCTCCCCTCTTCAATTCTCTTTTACTATATCTAATGTCTCTACCAGCTCTATCTTGTCTCCCACATCCTTGTCCATTTCTTTACCTCCTATGGAGGACAATCTTGCTTTGCTGCCAAGTTCCCCTCCTTCACTAATGGCCAACCCTCTTTATCCTGAGGATGCTGTGGTGGTGGCAAGAGATAGTATGCCTCCTAGCCCAGGCACTTTATATACCCTCCCCATCCTTGAGTCACCTGCTGACACCCTGACCCCTGTCATCTCCATAGACATCCCCCTCCATGCCCATACACTCCATTTCTCAGACTCCACTAATGATGAACACAGCATACTTCATGAGTTCCTCACTGACCCTCACATATTCTCTGGAATCTCAGCATTTACTGACCCCTCATCTCTATTCTTCCTCCTATTCATGGTGTATCTTTAGTTGAAGCACCTCCCCCATCTATTTTCATCCCTCATCAACAATAATCATCATGGTATTTCCTTAATTGGAGCCTCCATCCGGGCCATTCACTCTCACATCCTTGGACATGTTTATGAGCTGGCTCACCAGCTTGAATATTTGGAATTCATCCAGGATATAGATAGGTACCTCCAGGAAACTGCCTCCATCACTGTCCCCACCTCCATTGCCATTACCACCTATGTTGCTAGGTCCTCTTTCCCATCACCCTTCAAAATACTCCATAACTCTGTTCCAGCAGCCAATAGTAAACCCAGTGCCTTGTCCTCCCCCCTCAATCCAATGGAGACACTAGCCATTGATGCCCTTCAGGCCTGGTTTGACCAGATCCAAGAAGCTATGATCCAACACCATATCCTTTAAGAGGACCTTCCCTACTCCAGTGATTACCACCACTACAGGGATTTGTGTTTCATTTGCCACTGACTCGGACATATCTGGGTCCATTTTCCCCACTACAAATGCCCCTTTTACCACCATTATTCCTTTGGACACACCCAGGTGGCATGCCCTTTTCATAACTGCTGCTTCCTATCTGAGTCTTCCTCCTTCTCTGCCTCTTCCCATAGCTCCCATCAATCCTGAGGATCCTTTCAGCCCCACACCTCCTACACTTCCACCCACTCTCAGTGCTCTGACCATGTGCTTTCTACCTCCACCTTGGTCCCCAGTAATTTCAGACAATGACTATCACTTCGACTCTGTTGGAAGTAATGTGTGCAGATCCTCCATTGGGTGCTGCAGGGGCTTTTAAGAGTCTCACTAGGGTTTTGACCCTACTAAGGGGGTAATGTTATGATTTGCCCCTCTTTTTCCCTTTGTCTTTATTTATCTTCACCTTGTATTACTTAAACATGTACAGCCATTCAATTAGTCAGTGTCATTGCTATGCATTTCTCTTATCTTCTATCTCTGACTCAAATGTTCCATGATGTTCCATGTACTTCTATCATACACAGCTTCTTGACTCATTTCATGCTATGTATGACTCATAATCCCTTATCTCCAGTTTCTCTTTTTAGCTTTCTCTCTTATCATGCTACGGCACTGCTTGGTCTGTGTACAGGACTTGTACTTATAAATAAGGCATAGCACAAGCAGTGTATCTCCAGCTTGAGCCTACTTGAGATAGCAATCTATTGCATCTTTGACTCTCTTGCTCCTCCTTGCTCTCCCTAAGAACTGCTTGGCCTTATAGTGTCTTTACTTGAGGATACTCTACCTTGCATGACACATCAACTAATGTGAGGGCATGCCATGATGTGACATCAATGCAAAGATAATGAGGACAAGGATGGTGCAACGAACTGAGTCATGGTAAGTATGCTTCATCCTCATCCTTGTCTTTGTCCTCACCTTCCTCACCCTTCCTTTCTAGCACAACTCAAGTGCATTAATGCATTGACAATGTGCTAATGATGGCTCAACTTCAATGCAACATCACAGTGCCATGAGGCCCACTACATGATGACTCTGATGCAGTGGTATGACCATATGAGTCTAGGACATGACGACTATGGTCTGTGACAAATGATGTGGTGTTACTATGGGTAGTATGTATTAGGTAGTACTTAATACTTATGATAGTACCATACACTATTTAGATTCTAGCACCAAGTAGCCACATCAGGAAATTGGGGAAGAGCTGCTATTTCCAGATAAAAATGGTCAAGAAGCTAACAATCTTCTATAAAAAATAATTATATCTATAGCATTATCCTTGTGGAATTATTATGCTGTTGTGTGTATATCCACTGGCTGATATTATATCAACTATCATTTGAATCTCTGTATGGCATGTCATGGATCATCCTTGTATAATTGTGGCATTGGAATGGTAATAACTATTAATTTCAATAGCATAATTATTTTATTAGATAATATCATATCAAATCAGGTCATAATGACATTCAATGATACTTGATGATTTGTGCCTTTAAGTCTGCTGTTACTCTAATCAGTAGTTATTATGTATATCATCAATGATAATTTAGCAGCCGAAGGTGTGGGAAAATATTTGTAAGAGCTATATAGTACATGGTATATATACTGGCTCTTCTATGCTTTTCAATTTTCTTTGCTCTTGTCTCTGAGTTCTATCCTCAGAGCAACAGTCCCTCTAAGTCTCTAGCTTAGAGGTCACTATCAGGTAAGTGTATGCTTGTGTGAAGTGACTTGTAAGTCTGTCGAAGTTTTTTTTTGAAAATTGCCATAGTTACCATAGTACATAGCCATTAATGATAGTCTTGCTAGATACTGATACTGTAGATATGTATGATATATATGTATATACATTAAATAAAAGTGCTTTTTTCATTTGTTGGTTTGAAGAACTCTGTAATAATAATAATGTGTCTGTTTTTTTTAATTAGCTAGGAGTGTCAATGATAATGTTAGATAATGTCAGATATGCTGTGCAAGCATAACAATGATGATCATAAACATCAACTTAACCACTATGATATATATGGTATGAAGGATATCGATTATCAGATCTTATCATATAGGTATATATTGTCTCATCTAACATATTGATATATATAATCTATGCTGTCAAGGCTCCTATAAACTATATAGCATGACCAGTGTGTGTATCATAATGATATGATTTATGGCACTTTTTATAATAGATAAAGCTATATATAGGATTATCATTTCCTCTTTAATTTCCTAATTGCAGTGGTTTTGTATTATGGTGTCACCGCTGCTTATGCAACCAGTTAACTGGCCTGAAGTGGGAAGTCATAACTAGTTGAGTGAAGTTAGCTGGATGATGTGATGCTAGTAAGCTCAGTTCAGTTTGGCTAAAACAGGCACTTAGTCTTGGCTGGAGTCAGCTCCAAGTCGAAGTTGTGGCAACACTATCCCCATCACTCTTGTCATTGATATTGGTAGGGGGTGTAAATGGATGCCATGCCTTATCATAAAACCTGACTTGCCTAGGTGCCAAGAGCTCTTGCTATATCCAGCCACCTTCAAACCATGTGAAATCCTCCATGGACAAAACAAGGCTGAGGTGCCAAGGTGGACAGTGCATATGTGTGAGCATGCCCACCACTTGTACATGGCCTGAATTGCTTTGCTGAGCTCAATAGGATTGGTCTTTGCTAGTTTGTATTCTAGTAAGCCTGCAGTTTTGCAGCACTGCACACACCAGTCACCTTTTAAAGATTATGTTGCCTGCTAAGGGGTAGTGTTCAGTATCAATGAGGTGTGAAGGATTTGTGTGACAAAGACAGAGAGGATGCTAGTATAGTTGAAATGGTAGTATGTTATAAACAAATGATGTCAATGCCCCAACACTTAGATCACCTGAAGAGAGAATCCAAGAAAAGGAGTATATTGAGCTTAGGAAAATACATCCAGTCTTTAGCTTGTCTACTAAAGCTTTGTTCAGTCCACAGAAAAGGACATTATCTATGTAGACAATCATAAGTACTATGTCTTTTTTATTGCAATATACAATAGGCCAGCATCTGATTTGAGCTGCTTGAAACCTAGTTCCTTCATTGACTTGTCCAGAGTGCACCACAAAGTTAGTCCAGCTTCTTTTAGGCCATATATGGAATGGAGAAGTCAAAGTACTTTGCCTTTCACATTAGGTGGTAGAAACCCTTCTGGAAACTCCATGTAGAACTCCTCATCCAGTTTGCCAAATAGGTAGGCAAATTAGACATCAAGTCTGGTGAGATGCCAGTTTTCTAGTGTAGAAAGGACAAGCATGCACTGCACAATTTCAAATCTCACTACTGGGGAATATATCTGGTCATAGTCTAAGCCTTCAACTTGAGAAAAGCCTTTGGCCACTAGTATGGCTCTTTTCTGACCATCAGATTTGACATCAAAGACCCATCAGTTTTTTATGACCTTATAGTTCTTGGGTCTATCAATCACTTGATAGACTTTATGGTCTTGAAGCATTTGTAGCTCTTTGAGATAAGCTTCATGCCAAAGTTTATACTCATTGGCAGAGAGCTTCAGGATATCTTTGTATTGCCAGTCTCTGTAACTGACAAAAGTTTCATCCTCTGGGGAGATGCCACAAGATGTTAAGAATGTGACCAAAGAATCTCCCCCTTCCTGGGTGATGTGTTCCACATCTTCTTCCAAAGAGGAAGGAGAAGAAGGCAGCATATTTGGAAATGGTGGCAGCACTATGCAGCAAGAGAGGCCAGGGTCCTCCAAGAGAGTATCCCACTCAAGATACTTGAGTTGGTTGAGTGGGTGACAATCTTCACCACAGACATTGCCAGAGTAGTAAGGGAGGTGCCACATATGAGTGGACTTATGAGGTGTCTTAGGTTTTGGAGGTGGAGTAGAGGGAGGTGGAGTCCTTAGAGGCACTGAAGAAGGAGCCTTTGGAGGTCCTTCAGCATCAGTTTCATCTCTTGATCTGCTTCCAGGTTAGAAGTATCATTTTCCTGGTTACTAACATCACATTTCAAGTGTTCTGAGAGTTCTGGATCTTCGGGGCAATGATTTGGACATTCTGGATAGTCAGTAGTGTCCTCATCAGATGAAGAATCTGTAGACTCATCATAATGGTCATGGGGTGTACCAGGACATGGAGGGTGACTGATTGACTTATGAGGAGAAGCCTTGGAACATCTTGGAAAAAGATTCTCATCAAAAACTGCATATGCAGATGTACAGTATGCAAAGCATTGTTAGGGTGAAGAAATAAATAGTTCTGCTTGCTACCATGCTCTGCAGCAGTTCTGAGATAAATCATTAGCTGGGATTTGGGTTGCAGCTTCCCACTGCAGGTTTCCACTGGAATGTGTATATAGGCACTGGAACCAAAAACACAGATGCATAATTGATGGTTTTTCTCCCTTGAGCAATTCATGGGGAGTGTGCCATTGAAGGCATGCCATTGGTGTACAATTGTATATGCATGCAGCATGTTGTACTGCAAATTCACAAAGGTTTGAGGGAAGGCAAGCATGTAACTGCATTGCCTGTGCCTTATCCATAAGGGTATGTATTAGATATTCTGCATATCCATTCTGTTGGTGTAATTAAGGGGTGGATTGGTGAATATGTATCCCATTATCTCACATGTACTCTGAAAGCTTTGGAGGTGTGTTCTCTGCCAGCATCACTTTTCCATCCTTTGATCTGTGCATTATACTATGTTTGAATGAAGGATATGAATTGCTTGGTGAACCAAAGGGTCTGGTCCTTGGACTGGATTGGGGTGACCCATGTAGGAGAGGTATAGTCATCATAGAAGACTAGGATGTATTTGTACTTGTGGTATGATTCAACCTCAAATAACTTTAGGTCAGAGTGTATCAACTCAAAATTTTGTGTATGCTTCTGAGTGAGGAAAAGGGTGGTTGGATTGTTTACCAAACTCGCAACCTGAACAGATTGGGTTCTGGGAAGGAATTTCAACTTCTGGAAAATCTTTGGTGTGCTTCTGAGCAGCTTTGAGTACATCTCTGATAGAAACGGTGTCCAAGTCATCTGTGCATTATCTCATAGTTCACAGAGGCCATTGTTATGTTATGAGCATGAGGACATATGGCTGAAGCACAAATACAGTACATGGTGTCTGTACCATGCATGTGAAAGGATAGAACTGTTTGTCTGCTGCACTTGTTGAAAATCTCAATCAGATTAGGTGATGTCTTCAGGGTGAGACAGTTATCTTTTAGGAGTGTGCCCATCAAAATCAGTTTGATCTGACACTGTGGCATATAGATTACCGGCAATAACCAAACTGGTGATCCATTGAATTTGACAATAACAGTTCTGATTCCTAGGATGAGAGACTTCCCAGAAGAAGTTTGGGAGAATGTAGGCAACTTGAATTCTTGATACTCAGCATAATCACTCTTGTCATTCGTGAAATGAGATGATGCTCCAGAGTCAAGCAGCCACATGTCCTTTGGTGTATGGTCATGTCCATCATCTTTTGCCTTTGCTTTGCCTTTTTCTTTCTGATTCATGTTTCTGCAGTCATCGCACATAGTGTAGGGTAAAGTGGTAGCATTATCCGATATATTGACTATGTCTGGCACAAACACAGTACTACACATACCGTTTCATTTCTGGTGTGGTTCCATGTGCATAAGCACACCAGAGTAGGAGAGACAGGGGATATATGGCACATGCCATTCATCAGCAGCTTTCTTGGTATTTGTCCATCATGTGTTGGCACTTAGGGAGGTCACATGGCATGTCATTGCATTGTACACTACCACAGTATTGATGTAACTACTAGCTGTAAGTGCCAGAGCAGCTTTTAGCAGACTAGTAGATGTGGTAATGACAGAAATGACAGACCACTGCGATGATGCCAATAGGCCAGGTTCACCTCCAGGTCTATTCCTGTTTTGTCATGCCCTTGTCTTCCTTTTCAGGTTGACAGGGATGAGGAATGGGAGAGAGGAGCCATCTTCATCATTATCCTCTTCCAGAGGAATGAAGGTTTTGGAGGGAGGCATGATGCCTTTGACCTCAGTAGGCTCTCCATAGTAGTCACCATGATAGGTCCAGAGGATCTTGTGGCACATAAAGGTCTAGGCACAGGCATGTTTTCTGCAAGCTCTAGCATTGAGCTCTGTGCCATACTTGTCCTCATAGAAGACAGTGTAGGTGGGGGGCTGCCTGCAGCTTCCAGCTTTGCAGATGGGGTTCCAGAAGGTAGAATCAATCCAGAGAGAGTTATTCTGGATTAGTAAGGAGGAAGTCGAAGGAGAGGTAGAGGGTGTGGGCAGGTTCCATACTTTTGCATGCACTTCATTCCAGCACTAATTCCCTTCTTCAGAAGCAGTTCAAGGGATGCTAGTGGTGACTGGAATGGTGTTGATGACAGGAGGCATAGTTTTGAGTCTGTACCAATACAAAGATAAAAGAGAGCAGGTGAACTACATCACTGAATGCCCAGAGCCCTTTGGACTTGGGGGACATAGTCTTCCATTTCAAAAGACAATGGAGGAGTTGTTACTCCCTGCACCAGAGGAGTGCTAAGGCATTTCTGCATGTTAGCAATCCATGATCCTTTACTCCTTAAGCATTGCCACATTAAGTGAGTGCCATGGTGTTTTCACTTGCTAGTGACCTATAACATTCTGTTCACCTGAATGGGACCAGGTGCAGTGAGTTTTAATGATGAAGGCAGTGGCATTTCTACACAACTGTTCATTGGGGCTCATAACCTGTTTGAGGGTTGGGAAGCCCCTTGTCAGTATACTCACCTTTGGTATTGTTGAACATTGTCAAGTGAGTTCAGAGAGAAAATGTTCCAACTCCCATATTAAATCCAGCTTTGCTGGGTTTTATATATGTACAAGTAATATGAACTATTACAACATGTATTACCATTAGTACTGAGTTCTGTATGTAGGTATAGAATTCAGGTGCTTCTGAGTACTCTCATAAGCTTTCTGATTTACTGGAAGGGTTTGGGATGCTCTGGAAGCATCGCAACTAGTCTAATGTTTAACATCACTAATGTCATAGCCTTTCCATTTTACAAGGTATAAAAGTCCTCATCAAGTAGAACATGAATCTAAGAGGTAGTCAACTTTGAATTCCTCTCATCCATTCTCTGAGATGTGCATCACATCAGGCTTACCAATGAGTTGTCTGGGTGACTGGTCTTTGAATGGTTTAACATGTGATATATTAACTGTGGGGTGTATTTTGATTCTGCTTAGCAGTTTTAGCATAATACTTTTAAAATCTATTTCTGCATCAGCAAACTGGCCAGTATCCCCAGCCTAACAGATGCTGACAGACACATTCCCAACTGACTAGGTCTGGACAGTAACCCTCTAGCTAGGACAGACTATGACAGAATATGACAGAGTTATGACAGTGTGACACAGAGTCTGACAGAATGTGATAGTGTGATCTAGACCAATCAAAATACATTCAGATAGCTTAAGCAATGCCCAGTTTCACAAATTATTTTATCAAATTAACTTTATTGACAACTATGCTATTTACATTCTATGTGACAGTACTAATACACTAAATGAACTTACCATAACCATTGAGATTATCTACAGTTATAATGAAAAAGAATTGGTAAAAGGGAGTCGCACTATCAGATACTAAGTCACACTTACTGGGATGTGTTATGACATGTGCAGGTAGCATCAGCCATAGACTTGATGTGCAACCTTGAGGCACCAAAGGATGAAGACAAGAGCCAAAGAAAGAGTCCTGAGTATAATGCACAGAGACCTGCCATGTACTCTGCCTAGGTGAGTATGCACTGGTGATGAGGATAAATTACTGTATTCCTGAGTGAAGATGTTACAGGACCAAGTGGTTATGTGGGAGAGTGAAGGAACTAAGGATGAGCAAGAGGGTTGAGCACAAAAGATTGCTATTCTCAGGTAGGCTCAAGCTGGAGTACATTGAGTATCAACATACATGCAATTTATATGTATAAGTATGGTGCATGGACCATGCTATGTACAAGTCAAAGAAGGAAGTGAAATGGAGAAGTGAGGCACTGCCATGAAATCAGTCGGAAAGACAGTGGTTCTAAGAATACATAAAATGTGAGATAAGATATACAGCATAGCTGTCTTGGTAATACAATGTATAGTCAGTGAAGATGACAAAGCAAAAAGAAAAAGGGGGCCAATCATAACATTACCCCCTTAGTAGAGTTGAAACTCTAGTGAGACTCTAAAATTCTCAGCAAGTCCTAACTGGGGAGCCACACATGTTGCTTTTCAAAGATTAGATCAATTCTAGACATATCTCTTTCTTATTGCTCATGTTTTTTTACAGCTGCTACTTCTTTTGAGGATCTTGCACTGTCAATGGTCATCTCTATGCCACCTTCAAAGAGGCTTGTGGTGCACATAGTCTTTTGGATGATGACAGAGAATGGGTGCTATGTCTTCAAGAGGCTGCTCACTTTAAGATGGGTTCTCAACTCAGAAGACTCTTTGTCATTATTCTGGTCCACTGCTCTCCTCAGGATCCTGCTCAGTTGTGGGAAGCTTCCAAAGACAACCTCTGTGATGACTTGAGACACCAGCTGATTCAATTCCACCATATCCCTGAGCCCACACAAGAGCAAGTCTATGACTATGGACTATACTTGATAGCACAGGATCTCAGAAGACATGGAAAGACTCTGCAGGACTTTGCAAACATGCCTCTACCACAGGAGAACTGGGGACTTCAGCATGGAAACCAGCTTATCAATAAGCAGCTATAGTACAACATCCAGGACTTGCAGGCCTTTGTTCAAAGAGGACTTCCCACTCTCAACTCTCAACAGAGAATACTTTATGATGCAGTCATGGACAGTGTCATTCACTCCAGAGGGTCTTCCTACTTTCTTCACAGTAGAGGTGCTTGTGGCAAGACCTATCTTGCCAAACTCATTGCTGCCTCTGTTAGAGCAAGAGGGTAGATTGTAGTTTGTGTTGCTTCTACTGGTATTGCCTCCCTGCTTCTTCCTAGTGGTAGAACTGCTCATTCTCGCTTCAAGATCCCCATTCCCTGCCATGACCAGAGTACTTGCAGCATCAGAAAGGATGATGTCAACCACCAGCTTCTTCAGCAGACTGCTCTCATCATATGAAATGAGGTTGCTTCTCAGCATCACTATGTGATTGAATATGTGGAGTGCTCTCTTCATGATCTGCTCAATCAGGATCTTGCTTTTGGAGGCATCACTACTCTCCTTAGTGGTGATTTTAGACAAACTCTGCCTGTTATCCAGTATGGTACAAGAGAGCAGATTGTGCCTTCTACTCTGGCTTACTCCAATCACTGGGCCAACATGAACATTTACTATCTTCATCAGAACATGCATCTTGGCCAGGATCCAGAGTCTGATGAGTGGGCACAACAGTTGCTTCACATAGGTGTTACTGATGGTGAAATTGAGCTTTCTGAGCAAATGAAGAGTGATGATATTGTCAGCTCCATTTACTCTCAGCTTCTCACTGGTGATCAGCATCTTCCTGATCAGTACTTGATATAAGTTAGCCCTAATTCTGACCTGATTGTTTGCCACCCAAGTGAGATTACATTGCTCAATAGAGGCCCAAGCATCACAGACCAGCTGCTGAAAGAGTCTTTCACCCTTGAACAGATTCTGAGGTTCTATGCCAGGAGAGCACACATGAAGCCTATATGCATACCACAGCAACTGAGTGACATTTTTGGAGCGATGTGGTTGACCACCAGCAACTTGCAAAGGAATGTTCAAATGCCAGCCATCCTCTCCATGTATAAATAGAAGAACATAGTGAAGTGACAGGTAGGCAGGATGTAGATTGCTGATGCAACGCAGACCTCCACCTTGAAGACAAATGACAATGTCATGCTCAGCTCTAACCTGTTGAGAACCCTGATCAGGAATGATGGCAGCAATCTCATCCACAGTAGGCAGGTTTTAATGTCTTTGATCATTGCCTTGCTGCAGGAAAATATAATGTCTGTGTGTTGCTCAGGTGGTTTAGCCTATGCAAATAAAATAAATCAGATGTTCAGATATATGTAGCAAAATGACTAATCCACATCACATCATGAACTTGTTGATATATAGCAGCATATGGGTTAGACAGTCACAGCATTTGATGAAGATCCAGCAGAGTTTGATGATTCAACTGAGGATTTCTATAAAAGCTTATGTTTGTGGCCTCTTCTGAATCATAAATGTAGAGCTGAGTATAAGAGGGTTCTGTTGTAGAATAGAATCATTCGCTATGCCGATGCTGCCGCTGCCGCTTACATAATACGTAGTATATCTCGCGCTGTGTGCTGTACCATACCTCTTTGTTTGCTATTGCAAATAACATCTTCCACTGCATCATCACGCCTTACCTGCCAGTTGCACTCTTGGTGGCATATGACTTTTCAACATAGCGAACCTACCCTGCATTACTGGGGTACAAAATTTGGTAACCACACGACAGGCTGTGCGAGTGCACTGATGACCGATGGGCCATGTCACAGCCACTATATCTAGATCCAATCACACGAAGGACTGTGCAAGTGTGCTGTTGATCGATGGACCATACACAGGCATGGGATTAGGACTCTTGACCTCGGAGTAGGTGCTCCAACCCACATATATCCACCCTTTTGACTTTCGACATGCATATATCCATCCTTTTCCCACTTTTGACACTTGTTTACTTTCTTTCTTGTACCATGACGACTGTCCTCAGCACCACCATCATGCCACGTCTCAACGAGACCAACTACCTCACCTGGCATGTGTGTATGCGCACATTACTCATCTGTACTGACCTCTGGAGCATCATGTCAGGCAAGGCGACCGCACCCAATCCAAGCACTGCCTCTACCATGGAGATCGAAGCATTTATGCTATGCCAACTCAAAGCTGCTGCTGAGATCGCGCTGTATGTTGATGACAGCCAAATCATCCACACCCAAGGGAATGACCCCAAGATCATCTGGGACATGCTGTTGTAACCCTATTCGAACTCGCCTTCTTTTTCTGATCTCAACGGTGTGGCACACCGGCTTACGTAATATGACATCACTGGTCTAGACCGATCACGTGACATGACATCATCAATGACGTCAGAGGTCTGGACCTTCTTATCTCTTATCTATGACATCATTAGTCTGGACCGCCTCATGGTAGACACATGTAGCTTACTAATGCCTCATGTATTTAATATAGTAGACAATATATAAACCAGGCCAAGAGTCGAGCTGCCCCCAGCTTTGACCTCTTGTGTCTTTGTGACCTAAGTCGCGGTCCCCCAACTTTAGTCTTCCCTTTTCTTGTGGTTAGTAGAGGCCGACGGTCGTGTCCTGGTTAGGTCACTTCATTAGGTCGAAGCTGCCCCTTACGTCCGCCTCTTGTTGATTGTGCTGGTTACACACGCGCCCCGCTTGTCGTCGTTCCTCGTGTTCAGAAAGCCGATCCACAGGTGTTTCAGTGGTCATCGTTCTATTGGGAACGCGGTTGCTCCGTGATAGCTAGGAGAAAAACACTCCTACATAAAACGTTTTGTTATACGGTCGTCCGCCGTCGTACTCGTTCGCTTTGGTAGTGCCTAGACCTCATTCGAGAGGACACGGCTATCCGCGAGGAAATAAGGATCAATCCCTTGGCGCAAAGTGGGTCAGCGCAACAGTACTACCTGTGCAAAGTAGCAGAATCGCGAACTCTTCTGTAAGATTCGCAGTCTCGGCGTACTAAAACGTCAGCCGTAGCCAGGCAGAACCCGGTTCCCCCCCCTCGACTCTCCGGTCCCAAGCCGGTGTACAAGACTCGTCCTCGTGAGACGAAACCCTCGTGGAGCCCTCTTCGTGGTAGCGGCAAGCGAGTTTCTTTTTTTTAGTTAATGTGCACTATCGGCTACGAATTCCTTGCTGTTCGAAAGGTAGCCCCCAAACCTGAGTGGGACTGGACTGGAAACACGAGTTTTCAGCTAGAAGCAGCCAACGTTCCACCACATCTCCTAGAACCCTTTTTCGATACACGACGCTCCACTCCCCCTTCCAACAATCCCTACACCGCCACCGCCACCTTCTTAGTTTACGAAAATGTCAGGCGTCAGTCAGAAGATCGACGACCTCGCCGACCAACTGGCGAATCTGCAGCTCGACGTAACAACTCGAGCAAAAAGGACAATAGGCGACCCCGGAGTATGGGACGGCACGAAAGCCACGTTCTGGCTCTGGTGGGCCAAAATGAAACTTTACCTGAAGGTGAAGAGCTTGGACAACTGCGAAGCAACGTACGCGGTTGTGACCCGCTTGATAGGCGACGCTGCCCCGTTCGCTATCAGCACGCTTGAAGAATTCGGGGATAAGGACGCTGCGGATTGGCCAGCCATTGCCGATCTTGAAATAGAAATAACAACATACTTTGTTATAGGCACGCTTCGCCACGAGGCCTATAAAAAGCTCTTAAACTTAAAACAAACTGGCAATTTTACAATTTTTATGCGGGACTTTGCGGCATTATATTCAGATGCCAAATGTAGCGCTGAGGAAGCAGTGCATCTGCTAAAAAGAGCGGTGCAATATAAAATTCACATCGAACACGAGTTGCATGGTACAGCGCTCGACGACGACGATTACAAAGGACTGGTTGAGGCTTATACAAAGATCAACCAGAAGTTCGAAAGGATCGCCTTGGCTAGGCCTACTATTGGCCCGGCCGCTCCTCGTGCTCCCAGCGCTCGTCCCTTCGGTGCTCGCCCCCTTCCGCGTCCTCCTGTGCCGGGACAACGATTCACTCAAACCGGTACCCAACCCGGACAAGGCGCCCCCATGGAGATAGATCGTCAAACCCCCCGCGCACCTTCCGCCCCCGACAATCGGACTTGTTTTGGTTGTCAACGAAAA
>JBBPUL010000377.1:0-22288 GCA_038094675.1 Spongispora temasekensis | reverse complement strand
GCATTCCCGAGACTGCGAGACGTAGCGCGCGTATTAAGGAACTATGTAGAGTGACATGCGACGAGAATTATTACATAATGGCCGAGTGGCAACCGCGATACGTAGTAATTTGGAATAAAAAGGGGCGCACCTCACCGAGTCATTCGCCGGCTATGCAGTGTACGGGATGATGGACCTATTCGCTGGTTACGATCAGCGCCCGCTCCACACCGAGTCTCAGGACATGACTATGTTCAATAGTCCCCTTGGTCCCCACCATCTCACCACTCTTCTGATGGGACACACTAATGCTGTTCAGGTTTATCAAGCCGATATGGCCTTTATTTTACAGGAAAAATCCCCCACCATACAATGCCTTTCATCGATGACTTACCGGTCAAATCCGAAACCACCTGCTACCAATGCTCGGATGGTACTTACGAGACCATACCCGAGAACCTGGGCATCCGAAAATTCATTTGGAACCACCTCATCATTGTCCACAGGATTCTGCAATGCCTCCAGAATGTCAACATCACTGTCTCTGTGAAGAAGTTCATGCTTGCCACCCTGGATGCGACGATCATCAGGCACAAGTGCACTTTCGAAGGCCAAGTGCCACACAAGGCGAAAGTTCAGAAGATTAGGGACTGGCCCGAGTGCGAGACTTTGATGCAGGTTCGCAGGTTCCTCGGCACCTGCGGCGTCATACATATCTTCATCCGAGACTTCGCAGCCATCACTCAGCCACTCATCAATTTAACCTGAAAAGGCGTCACCTTCAAATGGGGTAACATGCAACATGAAGCAGTGACTTGTCTCAAGGACGAGATCATCAAGTCCCCTGCACTCCGCCGCTTAGACTACGAGTCGGGCTGAGAAGTTGTCCTCACTGTAGACACCTCGGTCATTGCGGTCGGGTTTATCCTCTCGCAGGAGGGTGATGATGGCAAACACTATCCCAATCATTTCAGTTCTATCTCCCTCACGACCATCGAGAGCCATTATTTACAGGCTAAACTCGAACTCTACGGTCTTTTTCGTGCTCTTCGGGCAGTTTGCATTTTTATTTTCAGTGTTCCTAACCTCGTCGTCGAGATGGATGCCAAGTACATCAAAGGGATGATCAACAATCCCGACTTACAGCCGAACGCGACCATCAACAGCTGGATTGCAGGTATTTTATTATTCCATTTCGAGCTTCGGCACATACCCGCCGAGAAGCATGCCGGGCCCGATGGCCTGTCTCGGTGCCCTCCATCTGATGAAGATCCACCTGATGAAGACGACATCTAGGAATGGCTGGATGACTCGTACTCATTTGCGATCACATTGCTTAACGACCGAGCTGCTCCTTGGGGCTCCGTGGTACATGCCAAGCCTTCTTCGCATTTGGGCCCTGGCGTTTCAATTTATAGACTGACCCTTACCGAGGACCCTGCACCTCTTTCTTTGCGCCTGCCTTACCATTCTATCTTTACTTCATCTTCTAATGAGCCAGACACGCCGCTGGACTCACCTACTATACTGCATTCGGCCAAGGCTGCAGCTCGGGAGCCCGGATTCGGCAGATTCGCAACTTTCCCAAGTCCCATGAGCACCCCGCTGACCTTTCCGATGCAGAGTTCCACACCTTCATCAATTCAGCAACAAAATTCTTCCTCCTCCACGGCTCCCTTTGGCATTGGGAACCGTACGGCTGCCATCAGCTAGTCGTGCCCGAGCGCCGTCGTTACGAACTGATTAGAGAGGCTCACGATGACCTCGGGCACAAGGGTGTCTTCTCGGTTCAGACGCGCTTGCTCCTGCACTTCTGGTGGCTGATGTTAGTCGATGACGTCAAATGGTTTGTGTGCACCTGCCACAAGTGCCAGATTCGGCAGACCAATCATTTCCATATTCCCTCCACTGTACCAATCATCGGAGGTCTCTTTCACAAGGCCCACTTGGACACGATGTTGATGCCCCATTTGGGTGGCTACCGATACATCATCCAAGCTTGGTGCACCTTGACTGCTTACCCAGAGTGGCGTATGTTGCGGTCCGAGAACGCTACCGCGCTCGCCTCTTTTATTTTCGAAGATATCGATATCCTCTGCCATTGGGGGCCCATCTCGGAGATTGTTACTGACAATGGCCCTGCCTTTCTTCTCACTCTAGATATCCTCGCGGACCACTACCACATTCGGCACATCCGCATCTCCCCCTATAACTCCCAAGTGAACGGGGTGGTTAAACAGCATCATTACGATGTCCGGGAGGCCATCATTAAAACCTCCGAGGGGGGGGAGTCACGCTGGCATACTGCCGCGCACTCGGTATTTTGGGCCGAGTGCATTACCATGCTTCGATCGACTGGGCTTTCACCCTATTTCATGGTTCACAGCGTCGAGCCCCTCTTCCTGTTTGATCTCACCAAGGCAACATTCCTTGTTCCCCCTTTAGATGCCAACCCCCTATCACCAACCGGCCTTGTTGCATGGCATGCTCGGCAGCTGCAGAAGAGGCCCGACGACCTCACAGCCATCGCGGACCGAGTTCGAAAGGCTCGGTTCGATTCTATCAGACACTTTGAAGCCACGTTTAAAAATTGGATCAAGGACTTCAACTTTCACGTGGGAAGCCTCGTCCTCATGTGAAACACGCACATAGAGAAGGAGCTAAACCGAAAGACAAAGCCGAGGTATCTTGGGCCAATGGTCGTCCTTCGCAGGACAACCGGAGGATCCTACCTTTTGGCTGAGTTGGATGGGGCAGTCTCAAAGCTGTGATACGCGGCATTTCGCCTCATTCCTTACTACCCCCGAATGCACTCTACCATTACCGCGACTGACCTTACAGGTTTAGATGATGACGATTTGGATAGAATGGCAGGAGAAGATGTAGAAGAGCCTGCCGAGGACGATTCGGATGCTTTAGAGCAACCCTAGACTCCCTCACTACCTACTAAGGACGTTTCTTTTACTCTGTTTAACCTCGGGCTTCGACTGGCAATCTCTCATCTCACTCGCATCCAAAAAGTCAAAAAAAAAAATGAACTAAAACAGACAGACACAACCCTCCTCATCATACAATACATTCAAAAAAAAAAAAATTCTCCTTTCTATTTTCGTCTCAGGTCTCATTTATGCTGAGCCTTCAGGCCACCTTTGCTTCTAACGCATTCGAGACTGTGTACGTTGCCTTTCCCCTCTCATAGAACTAAGACCGAACAATACCAAAAAATCAGAGAAACCGTCAGCAGGGATAGACATTGCAAGCCGACTGAGGAAGACAAGTCAGGTGGTACCCCACACAAGGACGTTTTTTTTTTTTCCTTTACATCTCTTATTTCTTTCCTCTCCTTTTCGGAATCGCGCATTTACATTACATTCTATGGACATTACATTTTGCGCTACTACAGGTCGAGGCCCTGGAGCTCGCTGATGATCTCAGCCGACTCATCCATTACCTCCTCCAGCTCCACCTCCAGCGCCTTGAGGCTGCCTCGGACTTGGTATATTTTTGCATACGCCATGTTGAGGCGGCGTATGAGCTGTTTCCGGGCCTTGTCGACCGAGGGCTTGATGGTCGTTCAGCTCAGGGGCAGAACCTCCTTAGCCTTGCCCTTGCCCTTGCCCTTCACCAGGGTCTCTTCATCGCCCTCATCCTCATCACTGACCACGATCGGTGACTTGGCTCACTTTCGGGGAGCTTTGGCAGCCGCATGGATCGGCCGAGCACCTGCTGAACAGTCAGCTGGTAGCAAGCCTCGAACCAAGGGACTTACCTGGTTTGTGCATGATCACCACCGCCACGCGACCGGCGGCCGGAAGCGCCACGGGCATCATCCCTGGCCTCTGCCTCTTCAGGGCCGCGCGATCAGTTGACTAGCTACAGCGAATCTTGTGGGACTGGCACCATGTGCACACGGCACCAGTACCCTTCGCACAGGACCCGGCTTCACTGACCTTGACGCACTTCGTGCACAGGCCCAAGCATTCGGTGTTGGACTCGCTGGTGGTCGTCCACTTCTTCAGCATGACAGCCGACATGACCTCATTGTCATCGTCGTCCTCGTGCCCCCGCTGCTATCCATCAGTATTCGCCCATGCTTAGAACCCTCCCGACATACCTTTCGGCTCGACGAAGTGACCGAGCGACCACCCGCGACCTCACTAACCTCGACCATGGAGGAGTGAACCTCCGAGGTCTCACTGACCTCGCTCACCGTGGCCCGGACCTCCTCCATGTCCATCGCAGTCCCCTGCATGGGGGCCGGCTCTCGCACCTCTTCTGCAGCCCTGGATGCCGCCTCCTTCTGCCTCGCGTGCTCCAGCCACTTGGCCTGGATGTGCTCTGTGTTGACGAATACAACCTTGGCGTCAGCCTCGAGCTCGGTGTCGAGCCCAAGGGCCTCAGCCTCAGCTTGTGCCATGTCCCATTGGTCCTACCAAACCATTAGTAATCGCGTTGACCTGAAGCCTATGCGCCATGCACCATCGCGTCACCGAACTCACCTACCCACATCTCCTGCTCCTCCTCGAGACCTTCCCTGTCATCTGGCATCGACTTGGCGATGGCTTCGATGCATTCCATGGCCGACCTGAATCACTTGCACACCTCCTGTCGGTGGAGGAGGCCCGCGTCGTTGAGCGTGCGCTGCTTGTTGAACCAGGATTGGAATTGGGGCATCATCGACTGGGGAGAGATGTTGGGAGTAGAAGTGAAAGAAGGAGAGTAACCGACACGCGACTTTGACACCACAACCAAGCACCACGAAATCCGAACTCCGCATTGTGCTGACTAAGCCAGTGGACCTGACTGGGGACAGTCAGAAGCAAGTCCCCTGCAGATGTAGAGTGCGGTACACCTCTACAGTTACATCGGGTGTTTTTCACACTTTCCAGGAGCCCGCTATCACTCTGTGAACTCAGCCTCCCTTCCTCGTTGCTCTCCGAACATTTTCACATGATGCTGAGCTCACGGGCACACGGCCGAACCCTCGGCACCTCGCTATAGCGGTCAGTTCATTTCCGTACATCACATGCCCATTCCATCGGCCCCCTCGTAACGCCCCTTTTTTCTATATTCCAAATTACTACGTATCGCGATCGCCACTCAGCCATTATGTAAAATTTCCCGTCGCATGTCACTCTACATAGTTCTTTAATATGCGCGCTATGTCTCGCAGTCTCGGGAATGCCCAGGACTATAAAGATTTGTCCTTCAGAAGTAGAAATCAGCTTCCTTTAGATCACCTTCACTACCGACTGTTTGGAATGACTACCAACCGTTTTATCTACCGCAACCGCCACCGCTACCGCCAACATCCGCTATTTTCACCACTGCCCATCTTCTCCACTACCGTCCTTCTTTGTCCACCTCAGGAATGCTTGGATTCGCTTTCCCCTTATTGCTAACCAGTCAAGCTTGGCCGCACATTTCGGCAGCTCCTCTTTCAACCTTGGGCGCACGTCTCGGCCACCCCATCTAAAGCCTCGGCTTCTGCCGCATCACCTCGGTCGAACCTCCTCATAGATGCTTATCCTCTTTCCTCTTATGTCTTTCTCTGTCTTTGAGGCTCTTCTTAGGCCTGGTCTGCATGCATTCCCTGCACATATATATAGAGGTGTAGCACAAGCCATGTACTCTTAGCTTGTGCCTACTCAAGATAGCAATCTATTACATCTTTGATCCTCTTGCTCCCCCCTTGCTCTCTCTATGAACCTCTTGGCCTTGCAGCATCTTTACTCGAGGACATTCTACCTTTGTCTTCATCATCACTACATACTCGCCTGGGTAGAGTAGTGACTAGTCTCTGTGCATTGTGCTCAGGACCTATGCCCCTCATCTTCATCTTGTAGCTTTAGGTTGCACATCAAGTCTATGACCAATGCTACCCATGTCTGTCATAACAATCAGTGCACACAAGGACAGGTAAGTGTGATTTGTTTTTTGTATTTGTCGATAACATGCTATTCTCATTTTAAATAGGTTTATTTAGGTTTAGGCTATCATACCACTACTACTGCTTCTGGAGAAGGTTCAAAGAGTTTGGGTCCTTGACAGAAAGTGCACTCAAGAGATAACCTGACAATAACAATGACAAAGCAGATTGGCAGTGGCAACATCCAAGTTAGCACTGCACTGGCAGTAGTACCTCCGCGTCTCTCAAACATGAAACCTGCCAGTTCAAAACATCCTTCAAAGTAAGTTGGTAGCAATTTCGTTACTCTCAGAATAATTTTTTATGCATCATCTCCAGATTCCCTTAGTTAAAAAATTGGATCCCACACACCAACATGCAGGCAGCTCAGATAGTGTCAAGGATGATGATTTCAACATAAGTGACTCTGAGCTTGCCTCAGAGCTGAAGCAGTGCCCAAGTTGCAAAGAAAGTATTCCAACCAACCTTTCTGAAGATCTTGCAAAGCTATGTGAAGACTATTGCAATCTACACCTTCAACTCAGTTTCTACAATACACATGTTACATGAATGGGGATGGCCCATATCAACCATTGAATTTAGATCAATCTCATGATAAACAATGGACCTGTTCAACAACCTCCACAGCCTCACTTTTGATGCTAAGTTTCTCAAAGACTCATTCATGTGGCAACTATTTAACCAGGTGCTATGAGAAGACAGCCTTTCAATCATGGTTTCTGGAGAGCTTCATCCATCTTCTGCTGTTGTTAAAAATGTAAGGGCCAGATAGTAGGGGTTTTTTTTTTTACAACACATTGAGTTTATCTGATATTGCACACATAGCTATGGTACAAAAGGGACAGCTATTATAACAAGTAATTTCTATGGCATGTTTCCTTGGAACCAGACATTGACTGCCACTTTCCAACCACTCACTTATACTTAATTTGTCTCATACATGCTTGTTCCATACACTGCAGTCACACTTATTGCAGAGGACCTTGGGAGCACTCCTGATAGTGCTAGAGCATATGAGTGTATGTTGGATAGCAGCAGAGTTGGAGAGATTCTTTTTCCTTACCATGAGGAGGACAAAGAATTGGAGGAAATTTGCCATGGGAATGTGAAGTTGCTAATAAACCAGCAGAAATCTGCCTTGTCTGTTACTGGAGGTCCCTCCAGCACATCACAATAACACCCTGAAAATTTCGAGGCAGCTGATAGGCCAAGACTGGATAACCCATCAGTCAATCAATCTTTGTAGCGTATGATAATTTATGCTGACTTTTTAGGACAATGTTACTATGTTTGCTCCTTCAAACACCATCACTATGGCCATGACTCAGAGTGTTGTTGCACCCGGAACCTATGATGCATGTAGATGAAAGCAAGCAGAGTGTGCAAAGGCAAATATGTGATTCACTCCTGTCAGATTAGATTGCTAGTACACCATGACTAAAATATTGATACTCCTCAGGTTCCAAGCAAAGCACACCAGACTCATGCTCGATCCAAGCTCCAACCCTCTGATTAATATCACAGTGTTCCTTGTACTATTTATCCTTTTCATGTTCATGCTTGACATTCCACCCGTCTATCTCTTGCACCATCTTGTTCATTTACATCTGGTTCCATCCACCTGGCTTCGATCATTGCTGTCTTTTACTCTTTCTTGCTCTTGGGTTTCGATACATTCATTTAGTGCCTGTGCTTAGTCCGTGATAGTAATTTGGTGACAAATGCTCAACAGAGCAATAAATTAAGCAAAGTTATTGAGTATACAATGATATGTTATTCATGGTCACCAACATCTAAAAATACTACCAGTGACATGGATTTATAATAATGGATTCACTCGAATTATTGATACTTGATCATTGACAAATGATATATTATTCATGGTTACTGATATCAGAAAATACTGCCAGTGACATGGATTTTTGTTAGTGGATTCACTCGAGTTATCAATACTTGATCATTCAATATCATTGACAAATGATATATTATTTACTGTCACCAACATGGAAAAATACTGCCAGCAACATGGATTTTTGTTAGTGGATTCCAGAAATCAGTGACAAGATTTGCCACTGATATTAAGTTCCCATTCACTTTTTTGCATACATCAAGACACTATCTTTATACAACTCAGACATTTTTCAACTAGTGTTTTAAAGTCTAGTCTGGTCCAGTTTTTTTCTCATTTTTGGGGCAACCAGACCATAACCAGTTTTTTGTATCTAGCATGACTGGGCAACCACAACTGCAACCGATGATGACCAGTTGCATTCAGTTGCCAGCACGGTCGCAACCAGTCACTACATTGACTAGTTACAACCTTGTCATAACTGGTTGAGACTAGTCAGGACTGACTGACAGGTCAGAACAAGTCAGAAATACTGATTAGTGAGCTGTAAACTAAGTACCAAACATTGTGCAACATGCTTGCCATGTGCTGCCTCATATAATAACTTAATAGTGGAACTGAAAATTTCCCCACCCACTTTTTGTATCATCTCCTTAACCTCTGAGTCATGTCGAAATCTCTTCAAAAATCTGGGCATGACTGGTGACCTACCAAAAAAGTCATTAGTTGAGCATCATTATGGTTAAGGAAAGTGACAAAGCCATAGCCACCCTGAACAGCAAAACAGGGCAAGGGGAAAAAGTGGCACCATAATTCATTGACTGAGCAATCCAAGGAATAAATTGATGAAGAGTCAGATGAAAGTTTCCAAGTCGAGCGACATGATGCCAACTCACCAGTGTGGAAGCATCACCATTCAGGCACCAAGGCTACACCTAATGACACCCAATCTGTTTACTTGCATCACTCCTCAGTTGGGTCTCATCATTTGTCCATCACTTCATATGTCTCAGTTCCCACTACCTCCCGTCACACATCGGTCACTTCTCATCATACATTGGTTACTTCTCATCATACATCAGTTGTGTTGCATCATTCTGGAAGGTCCAATATTGAGTCAGTAGCCTTGCTTGACAGCTCATCAGAGGAAGATACTGGAATAGGATATGAAGCACAGCCCATAAAGAAGGAGCATGCCAAGGACTTTCTCACCATTTTATCTGATAGGGTTCAAGTCAAGTTCTGTCATTTGAACAGTGAAGTTGAGGTCCTGAAAGGGCATTGGTGCAATAGTGGTACTCATCCAGGCTATTGTCCAACTATTAACCTGCTATTATGGGGCTATTATGGTACTATTATTGACACTAGAGTAGCATAAAAATTTCGACTAAATTCGCATTCCAATCATGCCGAGGCTTTGGGCTGGACTATCCCTCATTATATAATACTTCTCACTGAATATTCTAAGTCCAAACACAACATTTGATTGAATGAAGTAAAAATAGTACGATTGGATTCAGCAGAACGAGATGGGTAAAATTAGATGATCACTTGTTGAGCTCGACGCTCTCGCTCTCCCACTACCATGCCCCAATCTTCAATGAAACATCAGTTGCTGACTGATCTTAATGCCCTAGAATACTGTATTGCACTTGCAAGAATCAGAAACTTGCAGCAGCACCTGGAGGAAGGTGATTTGGACTCATCAGAAGAAGAAGAAGATGACAACGAACTTATGTTTATCCTACCCCCCACCCCGCCCACCCCACCCACTCCATTCCTGTCTGATATTGAATCAGACTCGAAGAATGAGTCGGTCGACTCAACAAATGCCAGAGACGTGCAGTATCAAGACCTACTGAAGGTGATTAGGGCACTTCGGGATGAAATACAAGCCTCACATACCATAACTCGAGTGACTGTGCCCCAGATGTGTGCATCACAGCTCCACCTCCTTGACCACTTCGCTGACTCTTGACCTCATTTGTTTCGGAAGAAATTGCATGTCGATCCTGATATTTTCGATTGTATTCTGGACCAGATCAGTGACCATGAAGTCTTCCAATCCAATCCCACTCACCCACAGCTTCCAATTGCAATCCAACTTGTGATCTTCTTGAATCGGGCAGGCCACTATGGAAATGCTATAGCAATAGAAGATGTAGCCCAATGGGCAGGAGTTAGTGTTGGGTCGGTGGTGAACTGCACAAACCATGTAATGGCAGCGATCCTTGGACAACATGATGCCTTTATTTTCATTCCTTCAGCCAATTCAGTCGATGTGGAGTTGGCGCAATTGTTCATAGAGTCAAAGTCTTGTGAGGCGTGGAACAAAGGCATTTTTGCAGCAGATGGGTCGACATTCAACTTGTTCGAGAAGCCATCACTCTATGGTGATACGTTCATTGACCAAAAAGGAAGATATTCAGTAAATTGCCAAGTAAGCGAATAAACCCATCAAATCACATGCAATTACTGAAAGTCGTAGCTCGTTGTGATGCCGCACAACCTTCTGGTTGTTGATTATGGGCTAGGACATCCTGGTAGCATCCATGATGCATATGCATTTGAAGGCACATGAATGGCACAGGAACCAGAGTCACTTCCTGCAAACCATTGGATTTGGGCCGATAGCACATACCCAATGAAATCGTGGTGTGTTGTACCCTTCAAGGGCATGCGAAGTGCCCCATTGACACAGGCACAAAAATTATTTAACAAACATCTGTCGAGGGTAAGTACTTGAATCACATACCCAATGTAGTCATTTGAAACACTCATTTCAAGGTGCACGTTTGTGTGGAACATGCATTTGCAGCCCTTAAAGGGCGATTTCAGTCACTTCGGGAACTCCATCTCCATATTCGATCTTGATGTACGCCATCCATTGGGTCCAATGCTGCTTAATCTTGCACAACATGGTCGTCCGGTTTGAGGAGAGGCTGGGGAAAGAGTCATCAGTACCCTGGGCACGTCAAGAAGTGAGCAGCATAACCAACGAAGTAGCATCTGTCATTGTGACCATCCCCACCAGCATGCCAGGACAGCAGTTCCACATGAAGTTGATGCAGGATTTATTCACAGCGCTGGGGAGAGATGAGTATATCATTAACCCTGAAAGTGAAGACTCTGTTTAGTAGCATAGCAATACATAGTCATGTTGCAAAACAAAGGGAATACATGATCAGGATTTCGAGCTATGTGAATATTTGAATATAAAGCATACAGCAACTAGTCTCCACCAGATGGTCCAGGAGAGAAAATTGAAGAGTGATCAGATGGATTGCCATCACCTACAGGAGATACATAAGAAACTAGCGGTGGAAGAACTAGCGGTGGAAGGAGGAGCAGTGATGGAAGAGGGGCCAGCAACAGAAGATGGGCCAATGACAGAGGGAACAGTAGAATGTGAGAGGCCAGGTACAAAAGAGGCCACTGTCGCAGAAGAGGATGATCCATGCAAGGGGAAACCAGGGCCAAATGAGTTGAAGCCACCAAATGACAAATTCAAACCATTGAACAGGACCATAGGATTTGCACCATGAACGCCAGGAGAGGCACTGGTATTGGTGCCCGGTGTCATCATGAGTGCTATCTGCTGTTGGTAAGCCATCTGCAGCCGCATCAGCTCAATCTCTTGTGCAACTCTCTGCATTTGCTCTTTGCTCAGCTCAATTTCAAGCCTTTTGAGCGTTTCTTCATGCTTAAACTTGGCATCGGCCTGGTCCTTCTGTATGGTGAATTGATCGCGTTGATTATCGAGTTTCTGTTTCTGTATAGCAAACATATAATGGAGGGCTTTACTGGATGGTGCACCGGCACTACCAGACCCCTCCTCCATCAGAATATCGCTAGTAGCCTTATCCAAATCCTCTATTTGAGATGTAAATGGGTTTGACGAATTTGATGACTTTCTGGTACCACCAGTCATCTTGCTCACTGATGAGCCCGTTGAGCTGACTGGGTGGCTATACGGAGAGTGTCTTGCAAACGTGCTGCGCCCATCATGCATAGGCATTTTTCCCTTTAACTTCGAAGAAACAGCCCTCGACTCTGGAGAGCCTAAAAGCCGTCCTCCGGCATGAGATGCCTGCAAGATTCAGAATGCATCACACAAGACTCAAAAAATGAAATAAAAAATACCTGATGAAGTGGTAAAACTTCGATGTCAGGCTCATCCTCCAGGTCGACCTGAGGCTCGCCATCCACTGGTGTGTCCCCCTGCCTATCCTCATGAGCCTCAACACCTTCCATATCTGTGGTACCGCTCATATCCCCACTGACATCCAGTTCTTGGCTGTCATTCACAGCCATGCCCTTTGACTTC
The DNA here is from genome assembly GCA_038094675.1 of Spongispora temasekensis. NCBI lineage: Eukaryota > Fungi > Basidiomycota > Agaricomycetes > Boletales > Boletaceae > Spongispora > Spongispora temasekensis. The sequence continues at coordinate 10,204 of JBBPUL010000377.1, read as the reverse complement.
GATGGCAACTTCTTCTGGATAGCCTTGAGAAAATGTTCATCATGCTTGACATTAGGCCTGGATGAAATGAGTTCACTGTCGAATGAGGGAATGCTGTTCCAGATAGGGTCGAGATCCTGGTAGTATGGGAATTTGGAAAGTACATCTTCGAGTAGGATGTGAGATATAGGACGTAGATACTATAGAGGACATATGCATGAGGTTTTCTACCTCTGCCTCTAAGTCGCCACCATGGCCATGAGGTGCAATACCAGCCCCTGTGCTTCTAAATCGAGCATGTTGCTCACGATACTTTGTTTTGAGTCTATAATGCAATGGATGAGTCACAAGCTTGAAGGATATGGATGACACTCACATTTGCAAATGATTCGTCACCAAGGATGCACACTTCGCAGGATCTTCAGCATACGCTGCATGATATTGAGGATCACCCTCAAATATATGTTTTGCAATCACAGCGGCAACCTCCTTTTTGTTTTTTCCAGATGGTTTGTCCCCAGGACTAGGCTTGGGAAGTGGTGTAGATGATGCGCGATCATGAAACAAAATGTGCCGATCGGCAGCATGAGTAGTAATCCATTCCACAAGTAGGTTGGTACGACTGCCATCCCATGCGATCTTGGGAAAAGTGGGAGCAGGAGCAGCAGGAGCAGGAGCAGGAGCAGCAGGAATGGGGGTAGCTGGAATGGGAGTAGCTGGAATAGGGGTAGCTGGACCAGATGACCTAGTAACCTTTGTCCGTGCCTTGCCGTTTCTTCTGGGGTGCTGGTACATCTGTCATGAGGACTATTGTGGTACTTGTCCTCTGAGTAAGAGGGGCCCTATTTTTCGCAGCTGTGTATATGTGGCCATCTATTGAAGCTTGAAGCCTGGCAGAATGTCGAGGGTGAAGGACAGGCATATTTTTTTAAAAGTCCGAATGGTATAACCTGCTGGAACTGGCCGCCATAACAGCCCAAAAATAGCCACATAATAGCTGCATAATAGCCGGTGTAGAGCGCGGTACGCCTCTACGGTTACACCGGGCGTTTTTCACACTTTCTAGGAGCCCGCTATCGCTCTGCAAACTCAGCCTCCCTTCCTCGTCGCTCTCCGAACGTTTTCGCATGATGCCGAGCTCACAGAGCGCACGGCCGAACCCTCGGCACCTTGCTATAGCAGTCGGTCCATTTCCGTACATCACGTGCCCGTTCCATCGGCCCCCTCGTAACGCCCCTTTTTATTCCAAATTACTACGTATCGCGGTTGCCACTCGGCCATTATGTAATAATTCTCGTCGCATGTCACTCTACATAGTTCCTTAATACGCGCGCTACGTCTCGCAGTCTCGGGAATGCCTGGGACTATAAAGATTTGTCCTTCAGAATTAGAAATCAGCTTCCTTTAGCTCACATTCATCACCAACCGTTTGGAACGACTACCGACCGTTTTATCTACCGCCACCGCCACCTCTACCGCCAACGTCCGCTATTTTCACCGCCGCCCGTCTTCTCCACCACTGCCCTTCTTCGTCCACCTTGGGGACGCTTGGTTTCGCTTTCCCCTTATCGCTAACCAGTCAAGCTCGGCTGCACATCCCGGCCGCTCCTCTCTCAACCTCGGGCGCACGTCTTGGCCGCCCCGTTTAAAGCCTTGGCTTCAGCCGCGTCACCTCGGTCAGACATCGGGACCATCTGTAGTCATCTCGGGCGCGCCGTTTCTGGACGCCTCTGCCCAGAATCTCTGTTGGGCGAACACATCACGCCCACACTCTCTCCTGACGGCCAGGACTAGAGAACTTAGTCTCCTAGTTCCTCCCAGCCGTTTAAGGATCTTTACAACTGGAGCCCACCACGAGGGATTCTGCTAGAGGCTCCAGACGATGCCTCCGACCGACTCCTAGAAGGCTTGAGCTGGAAAATTTCCTTGAGCATTTTCGCTCTTTACAAATCGGTGAAGACTCGCTAATTTTACAGCCAGTTTCCTCTCTGGACGCACAGCACAACCGATCTGACCTCCCTGAACTCTCTACCCTCGACCCTATCCAACTATTCATCGACAGCGACCGAACGTCACCCACAGCAGCCGAATACCCACCTACAGCAGCCGAAAGCGACCGAACATCACCCACATCAGCCGAAAACCCACCTACAGCAGATGAAAACCACCCCAATTTTCCAGGAACCATGCAGCCACAGTTTCCAGGAACCACACAGCCACAGACGCCTTCCGACAGCGACGATATTTCACCTGTCGACCCCTCATTCCTACAGGAAAATTTAGCCGGTCCCTGGAGCTTTAGCGAACAGGTGCCCGGAGCGTTTATAGAATCCACACCTCCCATTCGGCGGGGGGGGGTAGAAAACTCCCCGTTTTTGTCTCCTCTCGAGAAGGGGACCCCGTCATCATCGCCTTCTCTGCCTATCTCCTACTCCTCATCCTCCCCATCACTTTCCTATCTACTCGACGCTTCGCGCATCTCCTACCGAAACTCGCCGATACCGCTTAGCCTCACTCCAAACCGGACCAGTACCCCGGCTCATCACGCTGCAGCACCCCCTCTTATCCCTCTACCGATCCCCCTTCCTGCACTGCCACTGAGACCGAATCTACCAATGGCCCAACAAGCCCCCCAGATGCCCCTCCAAGGCATGAACAATGTCCCAAAGTTCTCGGGCAAGGCCGCGCTCTTGCTGCGCTTCCTCGAGGATGTCGAGCAGCTTGCCGATGCTTCGCAGCTTACCGAGGCTCAGAGAATCCGCGCTGCTATCCGTTACGCTGACTACGACGAGTCAGATGGATGGGAGCAGCTCCCGGAAGCATCTGCCGTCCCCGCAGTTTGGGCAGCATTTGTGGCCGCCGTAAAAAAGTTATACCCTGGCTGCGAAGCCAACCGTTATACGTTCGCAGATTTACAGATACTCGTTCAGGGATCCCGAGAAAGCACTATGCGGACCCTGGAAGAGTTCGGCGATTACAGTCGTAAGTTTAGAAAGATTACCACGACGCTGATCGATGGAGGAAAGCTTGCCGAGCTCAACTGCAACACTATTTTTATGCTCGGCCTTCCTGCCGACCTAGAAGCGCAGGTTCGGAACTGCCTCATGTTTACTAAGCAGAACCACCATCCGCACAAACCGTACCCCATGGACGACACCGTCGAAGCTGCTGAGTTTTTACTCACCGGCGCAGCCACCTCGCAGTTCCCATCCATTGCAGCCTCGGCAATCACGGCTGGGCAAGGCTCCATGTGGGGATCTTCAGTACCACCGGCACCTTCCTTCGCGCGCCCCTCGGTTGCCCCTGCCAGTATGGCCCCGCGTCCGGCAGCCCCTATTCCCAGCTTCGCCCCTCCTGTCGTCAAGCAGGAGTATACACAGTTCCAGCAGAGTGCACCCCGAAGCTGTGCATTCTGTGCAGACCCTAGCCACTTCATGGGATCTTGCCCCTATGTCGACAGTTATGTCACTTCCGGACGGGCAGCACGCGGGACTGACAGCCGCTTGTGCATGCCCGACGGCAAATGCATTCCCAGGATCCTGGGTACCCGATGCCTGCGCGACTGCTTAGATCGACTGGTCATACCGACCCCCACTCCTACACCTTCGTCTTCCGTCACAACGGACATCCTCTCGCTTTCGTTCCCCGATACCGACGCGGTTTTAGACATCGAGCCTTCGGTATTCCTAACTGAACTCGACACCAAGCCTAGCGACGAGTCGGACCCCGTTCTCACTGACCCCGAGTTTCAGGCTTATATTGCCCAAGCGTGGGCCAATTTTCAGCATGACAAACAGGAAAAGGGGAAGCGAGTTTGCTTCGATGGTGTAGAAATACCCGTCCGAAGGCCCGGTCACCCCGTGCCTTGGGCAGCCTCGGTCACCGACGAAATCATCTTACCCGCGGTCAAGGCCTCGCACACTGCGTCTGGGCCTTCTAAACCTGCCTCTTCGTCTGTTCCCCCACGGCCCTTGCCTGTCGCACCGTTCAACCCCGCATCCCGTAATGTTCCCCCTTCGTCTACCAGAGCTAACGCTTCTGCCCCCACTGCCCCTATAGGGCAATTTAGATATTCCTACTCAGCCGGCCATTCACAAGTCTCCTCAGCGCCACCACCGACGAGACCCCAGATGGCAGCGCAACCATCACCCTCACTGACCTGAACAACAGGAAAATGTATAAACTGCCGACCTGCCCCTGGACTAACGGGTGCCCTCAGTGCCGAAATGGGCTGGCGTGCGAAAGCCATACCCATGCACCCAGGTCAGATTTTTAGACATCGATGATCCACCGAGAGGTCGGGGAGTGTCACATCCGTCGTCGTTCGCATTCATCCGCTCTTGCTCTCCTTCTCCCGTCCGAGCCGCCGAATTTAGAATGGACCGTAATTCATCAGACCCTGTGATTCAATACTCTTTTCTTTCTTCTATGCAGTCTTCTCTTTCACCTCCCCATGTTCTCGCACTTTCTGAGACTTATTCTTTCGACTCTGTTTCACACGTGCTGGCTTACAAACCAGTGGCAAAGAAGGTTCGGCCCGTCATCGGTCCTCTTAGCGAGGATTACCGACCGATTCGACGCCTGCCTGCCAAGCCCCTTTTCGGTCTTCTACCCTTGCCGACTAACCCCCCGGCCTTTGTGCCTGGGGACCGTTACACACAGGAACGCGCTGATGTGCTCGACCTCGATCCCGCGAAGTGGTTGTGGCCCGAGGAGCTGAAACTTGTCCAGTGGGTTGTTCGCAACCACGAGACAGCTTTCACTTGGGTACCGGCCGAGCGCGGTCGCCTCGACGAACGCTACTTCCCGCCTGTCAAGATACCGACAGTACCCCATACGCCTTGGGTACTGCGAAATATCCCGATTCCCCCGTCGTCCTGGGATCAAGCCATCCAAATCATCAAAGACCGAATCACCTCGGGAGTGTACGAACCATCAGCCGCCGCTTACCGATCTCAGTGGTTCTGCGTGCTCAAGCAAGATGGCAAGACGCTCCGCCTCGTACACGACCTTCAACCTCTCAACGCGGTCACTGTCCGTGACTCCTCGGTTCCACCCTTTGTCGAGCACCTCGCCGAGTCATTCGCCGGCTACGCGGTGTACGGGATGATGGACCTTTTCGCTGGTTACGATCAGCGCCCGCTCCACACCGAGTCTCGGGACATGACTACGTTCAATAGTCCCCTCGGTCCCCACCGTCTCACCACTCTTCCGATGGGACACACTAACGCTGTTCAGGTTTATCAAGCCGATATGGCCTTTATTTTACAGGACGAAATACCCCACCACACCATGCCTTTCATCGATGACCTACCAGTCAAATCCGAAACCACCCGCTACCAACGCCCAGATGGTACTTACGAGACCATACCCGAGAACCCGGGCATCCGAAAATTCATTTGGAATCACCTCATCGTTGTCCACAGGATTCTGCAATGCCTCCAGAATGTCAACGTCACTGTCTCTGCAAAGAAGTTCGTGCTTGCCGCCCCGGACGCGACGATCGTCGGGCACAAGTGCACTTTCGAAGGCCGAGTGCCGCACGAGGCGAAAGTTCAGAAGATTAAGGACTGGCCCAAGTGCGAGACCTTGACGCAGGTTCGCGGGTTCCTCGGCACCTGCGGCGTCATATGTATCTTCATCCGAGACTTTGCGACCATCGCTCGGCCGCTCGTCAATTTAACCCGTAAAAGCGTCCCCTTTGAATGGGGTGATGCGCAACGTGACGCAATGACTCGTCTCAAGGACGAGATCATCAAGCCCCCTGCGCTCCGCCACTTAGACTATGAGTCGGGCCGCGAAGTTGTCCTCGCTGTCGATACCTCGGTCATCACGGTTGGGTTTATCCTCTCGCAGTAAGGCGACGATGGCAAATGCTATCCCAATCGTTTCGGTTCTATTTCCCTCACGACCATCGAAAGCTGTTATTCGCAGGCTAAACTCGAACTCTACGGTCTTTTTCGCACCCTTCGGGCAGTTCGCATTTTTATTTTCGGCGTTCCTAACCTCGTCGTCGAGATGGACACTAAGTATGTCAAAGGGATGATCAACAATCCTGACCTACAGCCGAATGCGACCATCAACCGCTGGATCGCAGGCATTTTATTATTCCATTTCGAGCTTCGGCACATATCCACCGAGAAGCATGCCGGGCCCGATGGCCTGTCTCGGCGCCCTCCATCTGATGATGATCCACCTGATGGTGACGACATCGAGGAATGGCTAGACGACTCGTACTCGTTTGCGATCACATTGCTTAACGACCGAGCCGCTCCTCGGGGCTCAGTGGTGCACACCGAGCCTTCTTCACGTTCGGGCCCTGGCATTTCCATTTATAGCCTGAGCCTTCCCAAGGACCCCGCACCTCTTTCTTCACGCCTGCCTTTCCATTCTATCCTTACTTCATCTTCTAACGAGCCAGACGCGCTGCTGGACTCGCCTACTTTACCGCGTTCGGCCAAGGCCACGGCTCGGGAAGCCCGGATTTGGCAGATTCGTGACTTTCTCGAGTCCCGTGAGCGCCCCGCTGACCTTTCCGATGCAGAGTTCCACACCTTCGTCAATTCGGCAACGAAATTCTTCCTCCTCCACAGCTCCCTTTGGTGTCGGGAACCGCATGGCCGCCATCAGTTAGTCGCATCCGAGCGCCATCATTACGAACTGATTAGAGAGGCTCACGATGACCTCGGGCACAAGGGTGTCTTCACGGTTCAGACGTGCTTGCTCCTGCACTTCTGGTGGCCGATGTTAGTCGACGATGTCAAATGGTTCGTGTGCACCTGCCACAAGTGCCAGATTCGGCAGACCAATCATTTCCATATTCCCCCCACTGTACCGATCATCGGAGGTCTCTTTCGCAAGGTCCACTTGGACACGATGTTGATGCCCCGCTCTGGTGGCTACCGATACATCGTCCAAGCTCGGTGCGCCTTGACTGCTTATCCAGAGTGGCATATGTTGCAGTCCGAGAACGCTACCGCACTTGCCTCTTTTATTTTCGAAGATATCCTCTGCCGTTGGAGGCCCGTCTCGGACATTGTTACTGACAACGGCCCTGCCTTTCTTCTCACTCTAGATGTCCTTGCGGACCACTACCACATTCAGCACATCCGCATCTCCCCCTATAACTCCCAAGTGAACGGGGTGGTTAAACAGCATCATTACGATGTCCGGGAGGCCATCATTAAAACCTCCGAGGGGGGGAGTCATGCTGGCATACTGCTGCGCACTCGGTATTTTGGGCCGAGTGCATTACCATGCTTCGATCGACTGGGCTTTCACCCTATTTCATGGTTCACAGCGTCGAGCCCCTCTTCCTGTTTGATCTCACCAAGGCAACATTCCTTGTTCCCCCTTTAGATGCCAACCCCCTATCACCAACCGGCCTTGTTGCATGGCATGCTCGGCAGCTGCAGAAGAGGCCCGACGACCTCACAGCCATCGCGGACCGAGTTCGAAAGGCTCGGTTCGATTCTATCAGACACTTTGAAGCCACGTTTAAAAATTGGATCAAGAACTTTGACTTTCGCGTGGGAAGCCTCGTCCTCATGTGAAACACGCGCATAGAGAAGGAGCTAAACCGAAAGATGAAGCCGAGGTATCTCGGGCCGATGGTCGTCCTTCGCAGGACAACCGGAGGATCCTACCTTTTGGCCGAGTTGGACAGGGCAGTCTCAAAGCTGCGATACGCGGCATTTCGCCTCATTCCTTACTATCCCCGAATGCACTCTACCATTACCGCGACTGACCTTACAGGTTTAGATGACGATGATTTAGATAGGATGGCAGGAGAAGACGTAGAAGAGCCTGCCAAGGACGATTTGGATGCTTTCGAGCACCCCTAGACTCCCTCACTACCTACCGAGGACGTTTCTTTTACTCTGTTTAACCCCGGGCTTCGACCGGCGACCTCTCATCTCACTCGCATCCAAAAAGTCAAAAAACGAACTAAAAGAGACAGACACATCCCTCACCGTACTATACATTCAAAAAAAAATCACTGAAAAAAAAAAAAATCTCCTTTCTATTCTCATCTCAGGTCTCATGTATGCCGAGCCTTCGGGCCACTTTTGCTTCTAACACGTCTGAGACTGCACACATTTTTTTTCTCTCTCTCATAGAACTATGACCGAACAATACCGAAAAATCAGAGAAACCGTCGGCAGGGATAGACGTTACAAGCTGACCGAGGAAGACAAGTCGGGCGGTACCCTGCACAAGGACGTTTCTTTTTTCGCTTCTTTCTTTACTTCTCTTATCTCCTTCCTTTCTTTTGCCGGATCATGCGTTTACATTACGACTATAGACGTTACATTTTCTGCGACTACAGGTCGAGGCCCTGGAGCTCGCCGATGATCTCGGCCGACTTGTCCATCACCTCCTCCCGCTCCACCTCCAGCGCCTTGAGGCTGCCTCGGACTTGATACATTTTTGCATATGCCACGTTGAGGCGGGCGTACGAGCTGCTTCCGGGCCTTGTCGACCGAGGGCTTGATGGTCGTTCGACTCGGGGGCGGAACCTCCTTCGCCTTGCCCTTGCCCTTGCCCTTCACCGGGGTCTCTTCGTCGCCCTCGTCCTCGTCGCTGACCACGACCGGCGAGTTTGCGTTTGGTGTTGGACGTGCTGGCGGTCGTCCGCTTCTTCGGCGCGACAGCCAACACGACCTCGTCGTCATCGTCGTCCTTGCGCCCCCGCTGCTATCCATCAGTACTCGCCCGTGCTCACAACCCTCCCGACGTACCTTTCGGCTCGATGACGCGACGGAATGACCGCCCGCGGCCTCGCTAACCTCGGCCACGGAGGAGTGGACCTCCGAGGTCTCACTGACCTCGGTCACCGTGGCCTGGACCTCCTCCACGTCCATCGCAGTCCCCTGCATGGGGGCCGGCTCTCGCACCTCTTCTGCGGCCCTGGCTGCTGCCTCCCTCTGCCTCGCGCACTCCAGCCACTCAGCCTGGATGCGCTCCGCGTTGACGACCGCAACTTTGGCGTCAGCCTCGAGCTCAGTGTCGAGCCCAAGAGCCTCCGCTTTGGCTTGCGCCACGTCCCATTGGTCCTACCGAACCGTTAGTAATCGTGTCGACCCGAAGCCTACGCGCCACGCACCATCGCGTCCCCGAACTCGCCCACCCACATCTCCTGCTCCTCCTCGAGATCTTCCCTGTCGTCGGGCATTGACCTGGCAACAGCTTCGACGCGTTCCGTGGCCGACTTGAACCGCTTGCGCACCTCCTGTCGGTGGAGGAGGCCCACATCGTTGAGCACACGCTGCTTGTCGAACCGGGATTGGAATTGAGGCATCGTCGACTGGGGAAGAGATGTTGGGAGTTGAAGTGAAAGAAGGAGAGTAACTGATATGCGGCTCCGACACCACAACCGAGCACCACACAATTCGAACTCCGCATTGTGCTGACTAAGCCGGTGGACCTGACTGGGGACAGTCAGAAGCAAGTCCCCTGCGGATGTAGAGCGCGGTACACCTCTACGGTTACACCGGGCGTTTTTCACACTTTCCAGGAGCCCGCTATCACTCTGCAAACTCAGCCTCCCTTCCTCATCGCTCTCCGAATGTTTTCGCATGATGCCGAGCTCACAGAGCGCACAGCCGAACCCTCGGCACCTCGCTATAGTGGTCAGTCCATTTCCGTACATCATGTGCCCGTTCCATCGGCCCCCTCGTAACGCCCCTTTTTATTCCAAATTCCCTTTTTATTTTATTCCAAATTACTACGTATCGCAGTCGCCACTCGGCCATTATGTAATAATTCTCGTCGCATGTCACTCTACATAGTTCCTTAATACGTGCGCTACGTCTTGCAGTCTCGGGAATGCCCGGGACTATAAAGATTTGTCCTTCAGAATTAGAAATCAGCTTCCTTTAGCTCACATTCATCACCGACCATTTGGAACGACTACCGACCGTTTTATCTACCGCCACCGCCGCCACTACCGCCAACGTCCGCTATTTTCACCGCCGCCCGTCTTCTCCACCACCGCCCTTCTTCGTCCACCTCGGGACGCTTGGTTTCGCTTTCCCCTTATCGCTAACCAGTCAAGCTCGGCTGCACATCCCGGCCACTCCTCTCTCAACCTCGGGTGCACGTCTTGGCCGCCCCGTTTAAAGCCTTGGCTTCAGCCGCGTCACCTCGGTCGGACATTGGGACCATCTGTAGTCGTCTCAGGCGCGCCGTTTCTGGACGCCTCTGCCCAGAATCTCTGTTGGGC
>JBBPUL010000376.1:0-22456 GCA_038094675.1 Spongispora temasekensis | reverse complement strand
GGCATTATAGTCAACTGGAGCATTTGGAGGAGGCAAAGCTGGTGGCTGAGGCATAGCAAATGGCTGATAATGTGGTGGTATATGAGCTGGAGGCTGAGGTAGCATAGCATTTTGTGGAGGAGGCACAAACTTGGCGAACTCAAGCTCAAGGAGGGCAGAGATGCACGGGCGCATATAGACAAGATAATTGTCTTGCGGGAGGAATTGGCGACTGTCGGATGCGCCGTATCGGACGATGACCTGTTCAACATCATATTTGCATCCCTACCTCGTTCCTATAATCCGAGTCTCGCATCCCTCTCTGCCACTATGCGCCTGCACCCTAGCACTGTGGCCACACTGGAAGTCTTGATGGATCTTGTACTCGAGGAGTATGACCGTCTTACTATGCAGGATGGCGGGAAATCCAAAGGGAAGGCTGCCAATGACGCAGTGTTCAGAGCGGACACATCTAAAAAGGACAAGGGTCAGCGGCGCAAGTTCTCAGGCGAGTGCTGGAACTGCAGCTGGGAAGGTCACCGAGGCCCGGACTGCTGGGAAGAGGGTGGCGGAAAGGCAGGACAGGCTCCCAAGGGCTGGAAATCTCGTGGCAAGAAGTCGACGGCGAAGGGCTATACCAAGGGTGGTAAAGGAGCTTCAGCACACGCCTTGACATCCGCAAACTCCAGTTCCAAACCTGATTGTGCCTGGCATGTGGACGACAGCTCTGCGGGCCATGCTTTAGCTTCGAACAGTACCATTCCTGAGTTATACGACAGTGGTGCTTCGCAGCACCTATCCCCCGCACGTGATCGTTTTATCAATTTCGTCACTATTCCGCCCAAGCCTATTCGCGGTGCAGATAATGGGACTTTTGAAGCTATCGGAAAGGGAGACTTACCCATTTATTTGCCTAATGGGAACTCGAAGACATGCGTACTCTTGAAAGACGTGCTTTATGCTCCGTGCATGAAAGTCACACTTGTGTCGATCAGTCGTCTTGCGCAGGCAGGTTCTTGTGCCGTTTTCGATGGGAAGTCTTGCCAGATCTTCAGTTCCGATGGACATCTGTTGGGGCAAGTCGATGCACTCAATGGATTATATAAGACACAGAGCGAATACACTACTACTGCAGCTGCCGCGAAAGATGAAGTCCTTACCTTGGAGGAGCTGCATGCTCGCTTGTCGCACGTCGGAGCTGGAACGATCAGAGATATGTTGGCCAAAGGAATGGTCACTGGTGTTCGCTTGGACCTGGAGCGGAGCACCATGGGGCAGTGCACCTCTTGCGAGTATGGCAAGGCAGTCCGAAAGTCTATCAGAGCCGTTTGTGAGCCGAACCGCAGTGCACATGTTGGCGATGAAGTCCATACCAACGTTTGGGGCCCATCTCCAGTTCAAACGCCAGGGAAGCGTTCCTTTTATAGCTCATTCACTGATGATCACTCGCGCTACACTCGTGTCAGCTTGATGCACGCTAAGTCCGACACGTTCTCAGCTTACCGGGATTTTGAGTCGTGGTTGAAGACTCAACACGGCACTGTTATTCGACGATTGCATTCGGACCGCGGTGGGGAATACCTGTCAAATGAATTCTCTAGTCACTTGCGGAGCCAGGGAACCGAACGGAAGCTCACCGTGCATGACACTCCGGAGCACAATGGGGTTGCTGAGCGATTGAACAGGACACTAGTTGAACGCGTCCGTACGGTTCTTCATGCCAGTGGTTTGCCGAAGACCTTGTGGGGGGAGGCACTCCTACATGTCGTCTGGGTAAAGAACAGATCAGCTACATGTGCGCTGGACGGGAAGACACCTTACGAGATGCTGTACGGGAAGAAACCGGACCTGAGTGGGTTACCGGTGTGGGGCGCTACGTGCTGGGTACTCGACAAGAGTGGATCGAAGCTTGATGATCGTGCTCGTGAGGGGCGTTGGATTGGATTTGATGCCGATTCTACAGCCCATCGCATCTATTTCCCTGACCGTGGCACCATTATTGTCGACCGCAACGTCACTTTTAAACAGGGTGACACACCTGTTGCCATTCGTCTTGAGTCCTCCGCACCCATTTTACCTGTCAGCGTACCACCACTGATGTCAGCAGACTCTACGCCCGCACCCGCTGTGAGCTCTCCTAGCCACCTTGGACCTGGTTTTGAAGCCAACCCACCTGGAGCGCCAGCACTCCGTCGTTCAGCTCGACTATGAACTGAGTCACCCTACCTCAAAATGTTGAGGGATGGAGTTGGTACTCACGATGGTCGTGGCACCACTCTGTTCCCAAAGGGGATCCAGCTGGTTGAGCCCATTCCAGAGGAGCCTGGAGGGCACGCCACTGTGACAATTGAGGAATACTTTGACGATGCTGAAGAAGTTTTCGCGTTGGTTGGAGCCGAAGCCGAGGGGTTGGAACCGACAACAGTTGAGGAGGCAAGGACCCGTCCGGACTGGCCACGCTGGGAGAAAGCGATCGGCGCAGAGCTGGCGAATTTGGATGAAGCACATACCTGGGACGTTGTCGAGCGGCCAGTGAAGGGGACCAACATGGTCAGCTGTAAGTGGGTCTTTAAGATTAAGCGGACCGCCACTGGGGAGATCGATAAGTATAAGGCGCACTTGATCGCCCGCGGATTCACGCAACAGTACGGCGTGGATTATGACGAAACTTACGCACCAGTTGCCCATCTTGCATCTCTTCGCTTGATCCTTGCTATCACCGCACGCCAGAACTGGGACATCGACGTCTTCAATTTCCATAGTGCGTTTCTTAACGGGAAGCTCGACGATGATGAGGTGATCTTCATGGAGCTCCCGCCTGGTTTTGATAAACAGGGACGCAATCTTGTTGCCCGACTGTGCATTGCTCTTTATGGATCGAAACAGGGCGCCTTGAAGTGGTATCAACACTTGTGCCACACGTTGTTCAGCCTTGGGTTCCACCGTATGGAGGCCGATTGGGGAATCTTCGTGGCGATGATTGGCGAGCATATTTTGCTTCTCGCGTCGCACGTCGACGACTGCACAGTAACAGGGAGTTCCCCCGAACTGATTCGGGCATTCAAGGCCAAGATTGGGTCACACTTTCGGATCACCGACTTGGGACCGATCAGTTGGCTGTTGGGTATGAAGGTCGCTCGGGACCATTCTGCCCGCACTCTGTCCCTGTCGCAGGAGCCATACATCAAGGCTATCCTGGCAAAATTTAATTTTACAGACCTGAAGCCGGTTGCTGCCCCGCTCGATCCAAACGTCTCGCTATCCGAGAATCAGTTGCCGAAGTCTACGGAGCAAGCGGCACGGATGCGAAACATACCGTATCGTCAAGCGGTTGGCTCACTGATCCACTTGTCTGTCGGTACGAGGCCTGACGTTGCATTTGCCGTCTCGTGGGTTTCGCAGTTCAACGCGAATCCTGGCTGGGCTCACTGGGAAGCGGTTCAGTGAATTTTTCGCTACCTCGTCGGGACGCAGGAGCTTGCACTCATGTTTGGGAACCGGTCGAATGGTCTTATCGGGTACGTCGACGCAGACGGCACTACTCAGGAGCATCGCCGAGCCATTACCGGGTTTGCTTTTCTTATCGACGGAGGAGCAGTCCTGTGGGGTTCGAAGAAACAAGAGTTAATCACTTTGTCGACAGCTGAATCCGAGTACGTTGCTGCCACGCACGCTGCGAAGGAAGCGATTTGGTTGCGCCGTTTGATCGAAGAGATCTTTGGGCCACTCGCTTTGCCTACGGTCCTGTATGGCGACAACCAGTCAGCGATCACGCTCACCGAAGACAGCAGCTACCATGCCCATACCAAGCATATCGATTTACGATACCATTTCATCCGCTTTTCTGTGGAACGAGGTTCCATTCGTTTTCTTTACTGTCCGTCAGCGGAAATGGTCGCAGATACATTGACAAAAGCCTTACCTAGCATTAAAGCGAAGCACTTTGCTCGCGAACTTGGTCTTTATCCTTCCGTTTGAGGGGGAGTGTTGTATGATACAAACGGACACGGACACATTCACACGGACACGGCTAGATCCGTATTACATAATACTTTAGATAACTTTCCTTGCATCGCGTTGCACACCTCAGTCCTGACCGTATCAGTACTGAGGTAAGACGCTCATCTATTATCATGTTCCTTTCTCACATTTGTACCTCGTAGCGTATTCTACATCTTCAAAAGGAGACTCACTGGTCAAGCACTGCATTTGGTGCCAAAGTTCTTGCAGTCATCAACAAGTTCATCCCTCAGCCACAAAATGTCACTATGCTAGCCAGAGCAACTGTCCCATCATCATGCCCTGTTTTACAGCCCCAGTCTCCCCACTCTGGTGGTCAGTGTTGTGATGCTATCCTCCCTTTGACAAGCTCTTCTGGCATTGTCAAGAAGTGTTTGACATGTGGCTTGCCTGGTCACAACAGTAAGTCTTGTCTTTGTTAACTCATTGCTGATACTAATTGACATCAGAATGCAGTCGCATGTGTTCACAACACCCTAGTCACTTGGAAAAAGAAAACAAAGTAAAACTGAGCATATCACATGAAATCAACTTGGGGCACAATTTGTGTGGAGCACAGCCAGACCCAACACACACAATCCAATTTATTCACTATAATCCTATCTCTACAATGACATCATCTACTGTCAAGCCTGAGCCATCTTTCTGATCACCATCTGCCTCATCCTCATCCCTGTTCAAGCTCATCTTTAGACTTTTCCATCAGTCCTTGTCTTATATCAATCAGCTCACTTATAGCTAATTTACTAGTGCAATCTAATTGAACTTTGTGTGGCCGGTACTTTTTGAAGTGCATGCATAGTTCTGCAAATGTCTTTACTATGTTTGCTGCATTCTTCCTAGAAGATAGGTGCATATGTAGGAAATGTTTTTGAAAATTTTCATGGAGATTCCGATAGACCTGGACAAGTGGCGACTCCAGAATGATCCAATTGATTGTATGGTTTGAGAATTTCCCTCCATTTATGACCTTTGTAAATAGGTTGTTCAATTCAACACAGCAATCAACTGCTCTGAATTTGCCCTTTTTTCCAGTCAGATTAATGAGTATTGAATGTCAGATGGCATGTCTAGGTCAACCATCAGCACTGACAAAGGCCTTACTGATGTGAAGATGACCTGAACACATACCACAGGCCCTCTGGATACATAAAGTATACATTTATCAGAAATTCTGTCATATGTGTTGCACACTTATGTTTCCCAGTTGCTTTAAAGACCAGAATCTATGCTGCAATACAAGTCTCCACTCATCCAATATCCCTAGAGTTCATTGCATGTGTAAGTTCCTCATACAATAGCAGATACTTATTCAAGACTATAGCATTCTTGTGTTGCATGTCATGTTTTGCATGAGGCTGGCAGCATGCAATGATGACAGTGGTATGTGATGCAACATAGTCTCGAACAATAATTTCAGCAATCTCCTTCAGTTGCACAAATGAAGGCATTATGGCTGCAAATTGATCAAGACTCTGGATTTTTGGATTGATTTTTGCAAGAGCCTCTTCCCAACAGTTCAGCTGTCTACAAATACCAATGTATGTGATTAATTGATGCATTTATCGGAATCCAGGCTTTGACTGATAATGACCAATCTCTTTTGGCTGCAGGATTGTGACATCATGTAAGAAAGAGGTCTCATCTCCTCTTGCTGCAACTGGGTGAAGGAATGCCTGCCAAATGGCATCTGCAGCTGCCATCTTCAAATGGAATAACTCTGGAATTAAGATAACATATTGGCATCTTCTCCATAGTGTGATTTCCATTGCCTGACATTGTAGAACTGCCTTGACACACTCACCCATCCCAAGGTCCCCATGAAAGAGTATGACATGGTCAGATATGTTGGGCATCTTTGCAGCATGGGTGTCTTCCAGATCATTGATTTCAGCTTGAGCGAGGAGTCCAGTGATTGACTCTATATTTCCAGATACCATTGAATTTATGCAACACATGGTTTGAGCTGTGATAATTGGCATTTTGACCACTGAAATCACTTCCATCATCTCTGGTTCTCCTAGTTCCTCTTGAAAGAGGCGGAAATACTCTGGTCCATGTTCAATCAGATCAGATAGCATTTTCCAGACATTGTACTCATTTCGGTATGATGTATCCCTGCCTGGCCTCTGATGGAGCCTCAGTAAGTCTCTATATATCTTTCCTGTTCTTTGTATCTCTGGATCCATGACCTGTATATTGTAGATTAACCATTTCCAAAGCACTTGTGAGCAGCAGAGGTCCTCTGTTGTGATGCAATGTTGTAGTGGAAATAGCAAACCAGAGGTGAGATGTTCTAATGTGTCATTGGATTTCTCAACCTGCTGATCTGATGTTTTCATATCCACATCAAAGTTATTATATGCATGGCTCGCTAGCATTGTGTGCCCAAGTGCCTGGATCATATGGCTGGATTGCTTTGAGAGTAACTGGATCCCAGTATTAATTGAGCTGAGTGATACTAATAGTCCCATATGTGCAAGTGTCTCAATCACCTTTTGTGGCATGTGAGTAGATTAGAAAAAGATTCTGAGCATACTCTGTAAGCAATTTACTTGTTGATTTGCAGTTTGAGCCATAATACTGATGATAATGATGATTTTCTGCCAGTGATTACAGTTAGCGGAAACTACGGCCATCTTTTGGAGTACTTACAATCATTATAGCCTGTCAAAACACTTCATTGACTGCTCTCATCTGATGTTGTGGCCACCAAGTGCCTCCTAATAGCTGTTCATATCATTGCTGTTACGACAGGCATGGGTAGCGTCAGCCGTAGACTCGATGTGCAACCTAAAGCTGCGAGACGAAGACGAGGGGCGTAGGTCCTGCGTGCAATGTGCAGAGACTAGTCACTACTCTGCCTAGGCGAGTATGTAGCGACATCAAAGACGAAGGTAGAGTATCCTCGAGCGAAGACGCTGCGAGGCCTAGTGGATCGAAGGGAGAGCAGAGGAGAGTGAGAGGGTCAAAGACACAATAGATTGCTATCTCGAGTAGGCTCAAGCTGGAGATACATGGCTTGTGCTACGCCCTATTTATATGTAAAGAGTCCTGCGCACAGACCAAGCAGTGCGGTAGCTCGATAAGAGAGGAAACCAAACTAGGTAGCTGGAGATAAGGGGAAATGAGTCATACACAGCGTGAAACGAGTCGGAAGGCTGTGTATGATAGAACTACATGGAATATCGTGGAACACGTGAGTCACAGATAGGAGATAAGGAAACGCACAGCCGTGAATGCTGACTAAGGGGAAGGGCTGTGCGCATTTAAGTAATACAAGGTAAAAGATAGCGAAGAAAGAAAAGAAAAGGGGCCAATCGTAACAATTGCCATCATCCTCCTCCCTTATCCTAGATGCCATAGACAAGTTTGCCAACATCACCACAGCCAACATTTGGTATATTGAAATAGAGTCCATCATTCTGGCTTGTAAGGTTGTGACCTCCTTGACATATATAGCTGTCACTATTTTATCCACAAGACCTTGTACTTTTTGCTGGCTGATCTCTAAACATCTTGTAATAGTTTGAACAATCTTGTTGATTTGTGATGTAAGACCCAAGATAATTGGATCATCCTTGTATTGCACAGATGAGATGAGACCTGATATAAATTCCAGAAACAATATTTGCAACCAATGCATGGTATTGATGAGGAATTTGATTTTTTTGGGAGTTATCCATCTTAACTGATAACATAAATAAAACAAGTCAAATATTGTCCTAATGTGACGACTCTGCCAGACCTGCCAAGCATCAGAAAATAAACCTTGTAAATGAGTTGTGCCAGCCACTGCTGGAGAGATTGATGCACCAAAAGAGGAAGTATGCTGAGTTTCAATTATATAAGCAAACTGCTTCAATCTCTCCAGCACAAGGATGGGAAGGAGCCTGGATTTGCCCTTGCAATCAGACCAGACCAACTAAAACTGGTCTGTATCAGTTGTGTGATTAGTTGTGACTGGTCATGACCAGTCTTATGTACTAGCTTAGATCCTGAGACCATGAGGTATCTTTATGGACAGAACTTTTCAATGAATAAATAGTCAAAGATGCACTTGACTCTTTCACTCTCTGCCAATTATGTTAGAAACTTGCAAATCTCATAGACAACATGTAGCTATAGAGAAAGCTCGAGTAGTATGTAATACCAACAATGCCTGCCCTCACTCTCATGCATGTCCATCCAAGTCCAAACCAAAGTCCAAGTCCCAGCAAAAGGGGAAGCAAAAGGCCACCATGACTGCAAACAGAATGCCAGAGGAAAGTGGTAATGACAGTAAAGTGAAACGTACCATAAAAAAGACTGTTTCAAAGAACTCATGCAAGTGAAAATGTCTACACCATCACAGTCTAATATCTGCTGAAGAACTTGAGATTATTCTGCTGCAAGCTGAAGCTGAAATTGAGGAGGTTGAAGATGAGGATGAAAAAAGTGACAAAATAAGTACTTCAGTAGCTGGAAGGCTGAGAAAAAAAGCTGAGGCACAAGCAAGTTCAGTGCATTGCTCATTGATTAAAGGTGCACTCACATTAATCATAAAATCCAGGGTATGGAGGACCTAAATAGCGACCATCATAGAGAGGTTGAGCCAGCTAATAGAGTCAAGAAGTGTGAAATGAAAGACTTACTTACAATATTTTCTGATCGGATTTCTGTCAAATTCATTAGTAAAGATGGGATGACTGAAATCTTGAAGGGATGATGGTGCTTGATCTGCAAGTAAGTAAACTATTGTTGTCCTGAAAAACAGGTACTTACATCATTTGCAGGGAGGACAAAATGTTCCTTTGAAAATATGGGAAATGAAGAGTGTTTCACCTTGGTGGGAATTTCTTGTGCCATCAGCATATTCGAGGGCACTATGAGGAGTATATGAAGCATTGTGCCAACCAGGGTATCACAGAAAATCATCATGTGAAGCCATGGGAACTTCAACTGAAAGAGAAGGGCACACAAGCAATGTTGGATGAAGTATTTCTGAAAGCTAACTCACCTCAAGCATTTTCAAGAGAAGACAGTGGCTGAATTCATTGTTTGTGATGATCAGGTAACTTGTTTGAAACAATAGTGAAATGGCACTAATATACTTGTGATTAGTTGCTTGCAGTAGCAAACAAAGCTACATTTAGAAATTGTTTAGTAGCCATGTGACCCACTGCTACCAAATTGGACTTATCTTCAACTCATGATGTCTATACCTTTATTCACAATGCTTTCATTCAGTTTCTCAAAGAGCTGGAAGTTGAAGTTTAGATATGACATCTTTTTTATTTGTAGTGTTAGTTTTTTCATGTTTGATTAACAATAGTCAGATGAAGCTGGCAAAGTCTCAACAGCCATAGACCTCTGGTCTGTACTGCCCATTGGATTCACACTGATAAATAGACTAAAAAATAGATCCTCAAGATGCAGGTGATCACATTTCAAGGCATCTCTGGTGCTCACACTGGTGACAACTTAGGATGCTACTTCATTGGACTATGTGAGCAGGTAGAGATCATAACACCCATATCATCAAAGGTTCTTTTTTCTTTCTTTTTTCTTTTCACTGAACATTAACTAACTGATTGTATCTAGCTCTTTTGCATCACTGCCAACAACACCAGCAATAATGACATGACTTGCGACACTATTTAATCCCTTCTCCACAAGTGTCAAGTCTCATGCTCAGTCCCTGCCCTCTTCCTCACCTTCTAGTTGCAGCTCATTTCATGCTTACCAGCACTCAATCCAGTGTTGGCATGCCCATGGACATTGATAGAAAGACAGTCCAAAATCCAAGGACTCTGAACACCAGAATGTGTTTTGGATATCAACACTAAGGTCACATATGGGTGATATGTCCTATCAACCCCTCTCGCCACCCCTGAAATCATGCTCTATATGAGGCTCATGCACAGTCATTGGCACAGCCCCAAGGTCTAATGCAGATCTTGCCTTCCCAAAGTGCATTTACTCCTATTTCACCCCAAGCAGCAGCACATGTTTTCACACCATCAAGCTTGGATGACAGAAGAAGCCAAGGCTTACTGGTATGATAAGATTGCTGCCAAAAACAAAGCTAAAGTGGGTTTTTAATGCCGACTGCTGATATAGGGTGTCAGTGGTCTTGGACAATGTTTCTTTTAGTACTACATCTGTTCCTGTTTCTTCTTATGAAAATTTAGATAAAACTAAAAATAGTGTTTTGGACTATTTACCTGCTTTAGACTTTCTTGACTTATACCATGATGTAGTTAAGGAAGAGACTGGGAGGAATTGGAACTGGTCATCAATAATTTATCTTTGCCTTCATCATATGATTATCCTGTGTTTGATATGCATGAACTCACAAAAATGGCTGAAGATGAAATATACCAGCCTAAGTCATTTCCAGCACATGAGCTGTCATCTTGATGTGATAGCCTACCAGATGACTATTCCACCATGAAGTCTCAATTGAGCTCAGCCCCAGAAGAAAAACATTGAGTACTTAATTTTACAGAAATACCAGAAAAAATAAATTATAAAATCCTTCAGCACATTCAAAGTATGCCATATAAGACATGGAACCTGTGCACTAATGCTCTAGAAGTAGAGTTAAAACCACAAAAGCAAGACTAATCTTCAGTCTGGATATCCACATTAGTTGATAGTGGTGCCATACATTGTGTTATCAACCAAAGTTTTGTCATGGCAAATGCAATCATGTGCAAACAACTCAACAGACCATTGAGGTCTACAATGCCAATGGATCTGCTAATGTCAGCAAAGAAATTAGTCTCTATTATGAGATTATGGCACATATGGTAGATTTGTTCCTGTTGATGCTCTATGTTTCCAACATAGCTACAAATGCAGTATTTTTAGGTTATGAGTTCTTAGCACATCACAATCCATCCATAGGTGTGGCAATGCTTGTAACCAATGAGTATCTAATTTATCTTGTCCTTTATAGAACAAGAGAGTTTAAAGAAGGAACTCCTGGAAGAGTTGCATGATTATCTTGATGTGTTCTTGGAGCAAGAATCTACTTGGATGCCATTAAGAAAGACATAGAATCATGCAATTGATTTGCACCCTGATTTTGTCCCTAAAAAAGGCAAAGTTATTCCAATGTCTCAAATGGAGCTATCTGAGATTTGTACCTTCCTTGATGCTGAGCTGGAAAAAGGGTATATTCACCCTTCTAAATCACCTCAAACAGTGCCAGTTTTCTTTATACCCAAAAAAGATAGAAAAAAGTGACTTGTAATGGACTATCAATATTTAAATGATGGTACCATTACCAACACATATCAGCTTCCTTGCATAGATCAACTGATTGATAGGCTTCATGGTGCTGACATGTTCACCATGCTGGATCTTTGATGGAGTTATATGAACATTCACATGAAGGAAGGCAATGAATTGAAAGGTGCCTTTGTCACTCCTTTTAAATCATTTAAACCCTTGGTTATGTATTTTGGTTACAAAAATGCACCTACAATATTTCAGGCCATGATGAATGACCTTTTCCATGAGTGCTACAATGATATTGGCACTTATCTCAATGATCTTATTGTATTCATGACTGGCTTGTCTCATGCTCAGCATACTGAAAAAGTTCACAATCTGTTGCAGATCTTGCAGGATAATAATCTTTACTGCAAACCTTCAAAGTGCTTTTTCTTTAAATCCTCCATTGACTATCTGAGTATGGTCATATCTAAAGATGGGGTAGATATGCAAAAGTCTAAAACCAGCACTATTGTGAAATGACAATGACCACAAACAGTTAAACAAGTGCAATCATTCTTGGGCCTCTGTAACTATTATTGTCCATTTATAGAAAACTTCATGCATATGTCAAAACTGTTGACAGAGTTGACAAAGAAAGACATACCCTGGACCTGGGGTCCTGATCATAAAAATGCATACATAACCCTAAAAGAAAAAAAATTACTACCACACCTCTACTCATATACCCAGATAGCGATAAAGAATTACATGTTGAAACCAATGCATTAGACATCACTACAGGAGCCATGCTATCTGCACACAGAGAAGATGGTCTCTGGAGACCATGCACCTTTATTTCCCATTCATTTTATTCTGCAGAATAAAACCACCCTATTTATAATAAAAAAATGGCAGCAGTTATTCATGCTTTGAAAGAATGGTGACATTATCTAATTAGACATCCAATATTTGAGATCTGGACTGATCACAAGAATCTGGAATACTGGAAAAAATGCCAAACCTTATCACTCTACCAAGCTTGATGGCATGCACTTTTACAGGAATTTAATTATATATTGATCTATAAATCTGGGTCAACTAATGGATACACAAATGCCCAATCTAGATGCTCAGATCATGATAATGCAGTGCAGAACCTAATCAGAAACATAATGGTATTACCACCACAGGTTATCATTAATGATGTCCATCTCAATTCTTCTTTCTTAGAGCAATTACAGAAAATGTCAAAAAATCTAAGAATACCATCATTGGTGACTTGTTGGTTCAACAATCAGCAGTCCATATTCATTAATGACAACAACCACATATTTGTACCTCCTGGGTTGAGGATTGAACTCTTAACCTTATGTCATGATTCTCCCCTCACTGGATATGCAGGATAGCATTGAATATATTCTACTATTGCACAGCATTTCTTCTGGCTAGAAATGAAGAAAGAAATCAACAACAATGTAGATCATTGTCAAATCTGGGCATAATATAAAGTTACATCTCATTCACCAGCTGGTAAACTATTACCTCTTCTCATACCACAACATTCCTGGCAGGATATATCAGTCAATTTCATTTCAGAATTTTCCACAGTAAATAGACTGGACTCCATCTGAGACTGGACTCCATCTGCATTATGGTCAATTAATTATTAAAAGAAGTTGTTTTTGTGCTGTGCTGTGCACCAAGACTATTAATTCTAAGAAACTTGTAGTCCTGTTCAGAAATCACATATGGTGTAAGCATGGACTCCCACAGAGTATTGTCTCAGATCATGGATCACAGTTTGCCTCTGCCTTTATAGTTGAACTGTGTAAATTATTAAAAATCAAACAAAAACTGTTGATAGCTTACCATCTGCAAACAGATGGACAAACTGAGTGTGTAAATCATGATCTGGCACAGTATTTAAGGTGCTATGTGTCAAAAGATCAGGAATCTTGTCTGAAATATGTTAAGTTGGCCAAATTTTCACACAACAATACCATCACATGAGCTACAGGTAGCATCTCTTTTTCAGTCACAAAAACCTATATGCCACACATAGAATTTAAATCTGCAAAGTATCATCTACTGCAGGACAGTTCATCTCCTAAACAGAAAAAGCACACACAGAGATTGAGCAATCACTCAAAGTAAATGCAGAAAAAATAAAAGTGCAGGCAGAAAAGAAGCAATCAGCTGCATCAAAATACTTAATCGGCAATTCTGTCTAGTTATCAATGGAACATTTGCAACTGCCTTATGCTTCTGTGAAGCTTACCCAGAAGTGGGTTAAACCATTTGAGATCTTGAAGACCTCACCAAACATAGTTACATTGAAATTGCTGAGCAGAATCAAGATCCATCCCATAGTCAATGTCTCACAGGTTAAGACCAACTACCTGGTCAACCTGTTAGCAAGCCTGATGCTATTCTCATCTCTAAGGATGGATTTGAAGAATTTGAAGACTCCTTGATTTATGTTCCATGCATCAAGGGTTATTATATTTGGTCAAATGGAAAGGATATGACATCAGCAACACAACTTGGCAGGCCACATCTGATTTAACTAATGCTCCTTTGGCTATTAAAGAGTTTCATTGCAAAAACCCAGCTGCACCCAGAAAAGTTAATGGTATTACTTTGGAAGAATTTGCATCCCTCTTTTATGACTCTGATTGATTCTGGAATCTTCAATCTAAAGACAGGGTAATGTTGATGTTGTAAATGCTACAAAAACACCATCATATTCAAACTCTCCTTATCTCCATGAGCATGCTAGTAATACACACATGCTTATGTAATATAACATCATAAGGCTAGACCTATCATGTGATATGACATCACTTCTTATCTCCTTATCTATGACATCATTTTCTAGACTGCCTCATGTTAGACACATATAGCTTAGTAATACCTCATGTATTTAATACAGTAGAACATACATATATAAAGTAACCAAGAGTTAAGCTGAGTCCCAGCTTTAACCACTTGTGTCTTTGACCAAAGTCTTGAGCCTCATTCCTAGTTTCTTTTCATTAAGTAGTTGAGGCTGAGGGTCATGTCTATTAGCATTCACTTTGGTCACTTCATGAACAACTTGAATTGGGTAGGCTAGTAGGTTTATATGGGTGAAGCCTGGTGATGGTAGGTGATAAGAAGCATCCTTGGTATATTCAATCTCCAGCAAGGTTATATACTACTTGTAACTATTTCACCTGTCAGGGTTAAGTAATATTAGATCAGCATTTCCAGCTTGTCATGTGCTGTCAACAGTATTCATTATGTAGCAACTGGCTAACCTAGTTCTACATAAGTGCTAAGGCAGCAGATAAGGCAGGCTCCTTCCCATCATTGTGCAAGATGGTATGAGGGCAGCATTCCACTACATAGTGTTTGAGTGTATTTGTTGAATCACATAAATATTTTAAACCCAGCCTAATTTTATCCCTTGGAACATTCTGCAGCAGCTGGAACAAGTGTCTCAAAAGGTTTGTGCTCCAATATCCAGCACTGTCAGCATGCTTGTCTGAATTAAGGTAATAGTCTTCATTTTTATTTAGGTCATTAGTCATATCAAGGCCCTTCAGGTGTTGCAAATACCTCAGAAATACTATTGCATGCACGATACATCATGCTTAAATAAGCCACTCTTCCCACAGTTAGTTTGACCAGTTGAACCAGGCTGAAAACCCCTGGTTCAACCACTTTTAAATATTAGAGTACTGGAAACCAGGCAAAACTGTTGATTTCCATGCAGATCAGGATTATGTAAGCTAAATTTCCCACAGTTGGTTCAACTAAGATAATCCTACACCCTAATACAAAGTATGTACATGTTCTGGCAGTGCAAACCAGCAAAATCACAATCTCTTCTGAAAGATTTGTAGCCTTAGTGAGCTAAATTGTCAGCCATAGCCAGACAGATACCCAGTTTCTCCTCCCTATCAATTCTCTGGTCTTGAGCTAGTATATAAGATCTAGCTCTATAAGCTAGAACCATAGTCAGAGCCCTGCTCCAAATTTCCCTTGCAATAGAAAGGTTATAGACCAATCAAGAGACTAGTCTTTTCAAGGTGTGCTCTTTATGGTAGTGGTAAGCAGTATTTTTTTAAATAATTAAAAACACACCCCTATCCACTTGTGCTTAGTCATGCTAAGATAAAAGATAGCTGATAATCCTGTATCACTCTCCTAAGATCAACAGATGATGTTTTGTACTATCAACTAGATAGCATGTAGCAACTACTAGCTGGAGCAGAACAGTGGGCCCATGCTGCAGAGACTCAAGCCACCATCACCACAGAAGTGGCAAATAATCTATGAGTGACCACCATAGTGGGAAAGTTAATGTGTGCCCAGACTCTGGGACATTCAATGAAGACTACAAGCTATTTAAGGAATAGTGGATGAAGATGATGATCATTGTTAAGATGAATAAAGTGACACCTGCAGTGTTGGTTTGAGTTGGCTCAACAAAAGGAGAGAACAAGTACAGTGCAGGACTATGATTCCATAACACCATCAACCAGATCCATGTAGGTACTAATGTAATCTACATAACGAGGAAGAGTACTGGCAGTAATAGAGTTCAGCTAGTAATAGAGACATGCCTTACCTTACATTTCATGTATTTTTGGAACCACTGGCTTTCTGACCTGTTTCATGGCAGTGCCTCATTTCTCCATTATCTTTCTTTTCTAATTGAGCTACATAGCCCTTGTCACAGCTTGGTCCATGAATAAGGACTCTTATGTATAAATAGTGCATAAATACTCAATGTAACTCCAGCTTAAGCCTACTTGAGATTTGTTGTGATTGATTGCCACATTGTAGTTCCATCTTATCTTCAGTATCAATCTTATCTTATCTTATCTCATGTGGCACCTATCTTATCTGTAGGCCTAGACTGGATCATGTGACCTATGACATATCATATGGTCTGGACCATGATGTCACCATAACATCATTGCTAACTGATACATGACATCATACTTACTAAGTAGCTTTAGGGTAGCCCTTCTGTACTTGGTCTGTGCATGATAGTCAGTAGTATATATGTAAGGTAGCATACTTGTGGTAGTCACTCCCCAGTCCTATATCACAAGTGTTGTTCTAAGGGAAGCTCTTTCTTGACACATTCCTTCACCCTTGTTGACACACCTGGATAGCTGACACTAGGTTGCAACCTCCAAGTGCAAGGACAATCCTGACTGCTAGCTCATCACTACTGGTGCCCCTCTTCCTTATCCCTTCTCAACTACTAAATGTGGTCTCCACCCATACTCGAATCTAGGTTAGATTGCATCAAGATTGCAATCTATTGCATCTTTGACTCTCTTACTCCTCATTGTTGCTACATACTCACCTAGGTGGAGTAGTGACCAGTCTCTGTACATCACACTCAGGACTCATGTCTTCACCCCTCATTCTTGTCTGGCAGCTTTAGGTTACTCATTGAGTTTATGGCTGATGCTACCTGTGCCTATCATAACAAAAGGCTCAAGCTCTACAAAGTGGTTACCATTACAGTATTAATCTACACTCCATATAGCATCCCCTCAGGGCTTAAGCACTAGACCTCTGCCCCACCTCCTTCAAACCTTCTGTTACAATTCACCCCTCTTTTTCTCTTCATACTCATTTCTTGTCATGTTGTATTACTTAACACACACAGCCCCTTGATTAGTCAGCACTATGGCTGTGCATTTCTCTTATCTTTCATCTTTGATTCGAATGTTCCACAAGATTCCATGTACTTCTATCATACACAGCTTCTTGCCTCATTCCACACTATGTATGACATGCTCCCATTTTCTGTTTCAGTTCCCTCTCTTATCACACTAGGGCATAGCTTGGTCCATGCACAGGACTCATACATATAAATTGGGCATAGCACAAGTAGTGTAACTCCAGCTTGAGCCTACTTGAGATAGCAGTCTATTGTGTCTTTGACCCTCTCACTCCTCTCTGCTCTCCCTAAGAACCCTCTTGGCCTTGCAGCATCTTTGCTTGAGGATACTCTGCCTTTGTCCTCAATGTCACTACAAACTTGCCTAGGTGGAGTAGTGACCAGTTACCTTGCATCACACTTGGAACCTACACTCCTCATCCTTGTCTCACAGCTTTAGGTTGTATGTCGAGTCTACAGCTGATGCTACCCATGCCTGTCGTAACACCCTCTGCCCTCATCTTTATGACCTCCTGTTCTAGAACACACTCATGACTCCCTTGCCTCCTTATTTCCATCATCATCTTCTACCAAACTTGACATCTCTGATGCCTTTGAAGCTGAAGTATCAGAAACTTTAGCTCACTTGCTCTCACTCCAACTTAATTCTTCTCTAGTCCTTGGAGAACCACAGTTGCCCTCCCCTATGTCCATCACCATTATCCCTCCACTTATCCTTCTACCCTTGAATCTTTCTTTTCCACCTCTGCATACTCCCAAACCACCCACCATGTCTTCCTCCTTGAAACCTATAGTGCTCTGTCTCAATCAACCAAAGGTCTATTTCAGGAAATAGACTGAGGCCAACTCATGGCTCAACTTGATACACAGGTACCTTACCATTAATAAAGATATCTATAAGGATGACAACAAGAAAATTAGCTTTGCTCTTTTCTTTATGACTGAAGGAACTGCCCAATCTTGGGCTGACACATTCACCACTGCTGTGTTTGAAAAATATGGCATCTTCTTTGGAACTTGAGCCAACTTCCTTATGGAGTATAAGAAAAACTTTATCAGTTCTAATATTGCTGCTAATGCCCTCACATGGCTGGGGACAGTGATGGAGGCAGTCTTCTGAAGGTATTGGTCCACATCTTAGATGAACTCTAGATATCCAAGTTGATGGACCATGTTGTGGACAAGCCTAAATGCTCTGTTGTGAATTGCCCTGATAGAGGCTCCTACCAAGGATACACTATATTGACCACTGTTGATGAGGGTGAAAAACAAGTGGGGGAGGTGCTCCAGCTGGAGGTAGATTATGAAAAGAAGAAAAAACAAGGATGAGGGATCAGTGAAAGTGGAGATGCCTTGGAACATATGGAGGTTGGTGAGAAATTCATGGAGTATGCTATGCTCATCATCAGTGGAGTCAGAAGACTGGAGTATATGGGAATGAAGATGAATATCTACAGAGATGATGGGGGTCAGGGTGTCAGTGGGTGGTTTGAGGACAGAGACAGTATAGTGAACACTATTTTAGCAATAGTGTGATAAGAGGGAAGCATGAAACATGGGGTGTATCTTCTATGTCAGGAGAAGTCAGAGTTTGTATGTCAGAGGAGATAGAACATCTGTGATAATGAAGAGTCCTTCTCTTTTGGGCACAAATTTGGGGTTTGCAATGCAGTAATTGAGATTCTTGGCTTTCAGCCATACTTTATCTCCTTTGGTAAAAGGGGAGAAGATGTGGTGTGCTCAAGATGCCATTACCTGTTGTGTGAGCTCATGTGCTGCAAGTGCTTTGTCCCTTGCTGTAGATAGGGCCTTGAGACATTCTTCCAGGGCTGGGAGTGGTGTTTCTTCAAGGATGGTGGGGAGGGCATGAGGTTTGAAGCCATATATGAGATAGAACAGCAATTTGCTGGTGACAGAGTGAGGGTGGTGGTTGTGTGTGAATTTCATGTGGGTGACATAATCAGCCCACATAGTCAGGTTATTCCTGCAGAAGATTTAGAGGTATATTTCAACTTCTTGATTGACATGTTCAGTTTCTCCATCAGTCTAAGGGTAATAGGTGGTGGATAGGGAGAGATTGTATTTCAAGAGCTTTCTGAGCTCTTGAGTAAAGATGGAGGCAAATTGTGGGCCACAATCAGAGATGATTTTGTTGTAGAGGCTCCAGTGATAATAAACTTTGTGAAAGAAGAGGGTTGCTACACCCTCAGCAGTGATATGTTTCTTTGTAGGGCATAAAATTACCCCCTTAGTAAGTTCATGGTTGACCACAACCAACTGGCTATTGAAGCCATTAAATGAGGAAAGGTTGGTGATAAGGTCATATGAGACCTGTTGAAAAGGTTGGGAGGCAAGGGACTTATCACAGAGAGTGAAGAGATGGTGAGATGGGTGTTGGTCTTGTTTTGCTAACAGAGGGCACAACCTTCACCATAGCAATGGACTTGAGTGGTGAGGCCAGGCCACCAGAATTCATGGGCAATGAGTTGATGGGTTTTGAGGTAACCAGGGTGGCCAGCAGAGGGGTGGTCATGAGTATGAGTGATGATGGCAAGGCAGTCTGGTTCAGAGACATAGACATGGTCATGGTAGCAGAGGAGGTTTTCTTTGAATTGCCAATCAGAGAGGCAGTTGCAAAGGTTAGAGGTGGTCATAGGGCCCTCAAGGTCATTTCAAAGGCAGGTGACAAGATTATCATTGGCTGAGTGTTTCTAGATGGCAGTGGTGAGACCAGAATCTACTACATGGACAAAGAGGGTTTTAGGGAGGAGAGTGATGGCTTGGTTGTCCAATTTATAAGAGAGGCAGTCAGGGTGGTGAGAAAGAGCATTGGGGCCAGAGAGCAATGAATCAGGAATATGGGTCACCTTGAGGTTAAAATCTGCAAGGTCAATTAGCCAATGTGCTTATCAGTGGTTAAGGTTTTGAGGCTGGTGGAAGTACATCAGATTTTTGTGGTCAGTAAAGACCTGGATAGGGAACTGAAAACTGTGAAGGTAGTCATTCCAAGACTTAAGGGCATGGATAATGGCCAGTAATTCATGGTCAAAGATATCATAATTTCATTCTGAAGGGAAGAATGACTGGAAGAGGTATAAACAGGGATGCCAGTTCCTGTTGGAATCAGTTGGTAGGAGGAATTGCCCCAGTAGCATCTCAAGACATGTTGGTGGCCATGGCAAAGGTCAGGAGAGATCAGGGAGGTAAAGGACGGGACAAGAGAGAAAGGGCTTCTTAAGCTTGTTGAATGATTTCTGGCATTAGGGTATCCACAGCCAGGCTGCAGTTTTCTTCATCAGGTCAATGAGGGGGCAGGTGACATCAGAGTAGGAGGGAATGAAACACTGGTAGAAGTTGATGAATCTGAGGAAGAAATATACATCTTTGACTTTCTTTGGAACTAGCCAGGAGGTGATACCATCAGGTTTGATGGGGTCCATAGTGAGTTCCCCAGGTTGGACAATCATTCTGAGGTATTCAACTTTAGAAGTGGCAAACTTGCACTTGTTAAGATATAGATGGAGGTCAAGTTCCATCATTCATTGAAGAACATGGTGGGTGTGTTCTATGTGGGATTTGTTATCTGGGAAGAAGATGAGGAGGTCATCCATGTAAATGACAAGCCATCCTTTGGCAATCATGTCTCGAAATAAGTCATTCATGAATCATTGGAAGATCGAGGAGGAGTTGTTCATGCCAAAGAACATAATCATGGGTTTAAAGAGGCCTTTGTGGGTGATGAAGGCACATTTTCACTGGTGACCATCTTTAATGCATACATTATTGTATCCTCAGTGAACATCAAATTTGATGAATACTTTGGCTCCTTTGAGCTTATCAATGAGGTCAGAGATGAGGGGAAGGGTAGGCATCATGGATGGTATGCTCATTCAGGTACCTGTAGTCTTGGCATGGGTGAAGTTTGCCATCCTTCTTTTTGATGAAAAAGAAGGGGGAGGCTTGTGGGGATTTAGAAGGATAAATTTTCCCAGAGTGAAGGTTTTCTTTAAGGAAGGCTTCTGTTGCCTTTTGCTCCTTGGGGGACAAAGGGTAGATTTTTCCGATCTTTGGGACAAAGGACTCATCAAGGTTGATTTCATGGTCATATAGACAAGATGGAGGGAGGGAATCACAATCCTTCTCTTTAAAGACCTGGGTGAAGTCAGAATACTCTGGGGGTAGGGTAATATCCTAAGTTTGTGTCCCAGCTTTTTATGCCAGCTTGGTGGCTTCAGAGTAGCAGGCAATGGTGGCTAAGAGCAGGATGTAAGGTCCTCCTTGAGTGATGCAATTGATGGAGTAGTGGCTGAGGGTCTGGTGTTGCCACTGTTTCTCAGACTGGATCTCCAGGTATGAGTGCAGGTGTTTGTGAGTTTTAGGTGTGGTATTAACACACTAGATCAAAGTTTCCCCAAAGCCCATGAGTGGAGAGACATGGTAGTAGGAGTCATGTTGCTTCTGATTGGTGACATAGGCATGGTAGAGGTCTATGAATTGATCTAAGACCTCAGAGATGGTGATAGTTTGTCTTTCTCAGTTGATTGTGGGATTAGTGAGGTAAAGCCAAGAGAGGCCAAGGATGATATTTTACTTTCCACAGTTTATGAGATAGAAGAGGACTTTTTGGGTAACCCCTCTCTAACAGAGACATAAAGTTTGGTGGAGAATAAGATATCTCCATTTGAGTTTGTAGATTGATCCACATTGCAGATGCAAATCAGTTGAGTAAGGTGGGTTCAAGAAAGTTTATGTTTTCAGGTGAAAGCTCAGTCAAGGCAAGAGATCTCTGCTCCTGAGTCAATGAGAGTAGGGGAGTCAATGACTTTCATGGTGTGCAAAGGTACCATGAGCTGAATGGGGGATATGCATAGCTCTATTTGATGTGGATAATAGTACAGGTGCACAAGAGACAAAACAATGGGGAGGTACTTGTGTTGATGAAGTCCTTCCTTTTAAAAATCCTTAACTTCCACAGCCTCTACATGGACTTCTTCATCATCCTCATCATCCATTAGGTTAGGCATTTCTTCTTTGGCTTTTGTGATCTTCTAGTCAGCTTTGGGGCATGGGGGGGTCTTTGAAGGTGGGGCACTTATTAGAGAAGTGGCCTGGTTTACGACAGTAAAGACAAAGTCCTTGTTTGAAGCAGCATTCATGGTCTTTGGGGGTGAGTTTTGGGATGCAAATGGCATTGACATCCATGGCATTGGGGTCTTTGTTATGGGTGGTCTAAGTAGGGTGGGGAATGAAGGTGGGAGTGGAGGTAGACTTGTGCTGGCGAGCAACAAGTTTAGCATGTTTGTACCAGTCATCAAGATGAGAGGCATTTTTGATCCAATTGTTGATGGTCAAAGGGACAGTGTCTATAAGGTATACTTTTTCTGAGAGCAAGGGAGGAATCCCTGTGGAAAAACTGTGAGGCTAACCTGGTTGTGGAACTCAGAGATATACTGGCCAAGTAATGGTTGGAAGGTCCCTGTTACGACAGGCGTGGGTAGCGTCAGCCGTAGACTCGATGCGCAACCTAAAGCTGCAAGACGAAGACTAGGGGCGTAGGTCCTA
>JBBPUL010000375.1:0-22459 GCA_038094675.1 Spongispora temasekensis | reverse complement strand
ACCACTACTCCTTGCTTACTACTTACTATCATTACTTAACTGATTATGCTTGTTTATATTTGACCATGTCCATATATGGTAAGTGTGGATATATTATTATGTAATCTACAACTGATTATGTAATTTGTTTGTTTGTGTTTTAGATTATATTTATATATTCTTACATTAATATAGAATAGTATAATCAATAATAAATCTTATCTTATTTTTATATAATTGATATTAAGATTTGAGAATAAAGATAATCTTATCTAAAGTGTGTCATTGGTCGCGAGGACAGAATCATGGATAATTTCAGAGGGTGAGGGAGAGGGGGAGCGAAGTGTGAAGCCCGTGATGGAGATGTTAGTGGGGACCATGATTGCAGTGGTCTCCCAAAGGTACCTGTCAACATCTTGGATGAACTCTAGGTACCCCATTTGATGAGCTACATCATGGATATGCCCCATGGCCTGAGAGTGGATGTTTCGGATAGAGGTCCCAATGAGGGCGATACTGCACTGGTCATTGCCGATGAGGGATTGGAAAAGATAAGGGCATCACTCCAATTGGAGGTAGAGCATAAAGAGGAGAAAAAATAATGAGGAGGGGTCTGTAAAGGCTGAGATCCCCGTAAACATATGGGGGTCCATGAGGAACTTATGGAGCATGCTGCACTCGTCATCAGTGGGGTCAGAAGACCTGAGGGTGTGGGCGTGGATGGGGATGTCCATAGAGATTACGGAGGTTGGGACATCGGTGGGCAGCTCGAGGGTGGGGACAGTATATACAGCACTTGGGCTAGGAGGTAAACTATCCATTGCCAGTACCACAGCATCCTCATTATGAGGAGCGTCGGCCAGCGATAGAGAGGGGGTGCATGGCAGTGAAGCAAGATGGTCCTCCGTAGGAGGTACTGAAACAGACAGGGATGAGGGAGACGAGAGAGATGTGGTAGAGACATTAGTGGACATGCTAAAAGAGAAGCGAAGAGGCGAGGGGGAGAATATGGTAGTGGGTGTTGTAAGGTGAGAAAGCTATTGCTTTTAGGGAGGAAAGGCCTTCGGATGGAGGTTCTTATACTCCAGGAGGGCAGACTTTGCATTTTTCAGGTTCTGTTCTGGGACCCAGGAGTCTTCCTCAGCAGTGTAGCCTTTCCATCAGATCAGGAACATGTGGGAGCATGGTGTTCCTCTGTGGCACAGAACCTTCTCAATTTCATATTCTTCTTCACCTTCTATTAGCTCTGGGGGTGGAGCCGGGAAGTTCGGGCCATGGACACTGTTTTCACGATAGGGCGATAAGAGGGAAGTGTGGAACATGGGGTGGATCTTCCATGTTGCTGGGAGATGGAGTCTATATGTCAGGGGAGATAGGACATCCATGACAATGAAGGGTCCTTCTCT
This sequence comes from Spongispora temasekensis, assembly GCA_038094675.1. Classification (NCBI taxonomy): domain Eukaryota; kingdom Fungi; phylum Basidiomycota; class Agaricomycetes; order Boletales; family Boletaceae; genus Spongispora; species Spongispora temasekensis. The sequence continues at coordinate 21,074 of JBBPUL010000375.1, read as the reverse complement.
TTTAGGTGTGAATTTGGGGTTCGTGATGCGGCGGTTGAGGTTTTTTGCTTCTAACCACACCTTGTCTCCCTTTGCGAATGGGGTGAAAGAGCGGCATGTCTGGGATGCCATCACCTGGCATGCGAGTTCGTGTGCGGCTAGTGCCTCATTCCTTGCTGTGGATAGGGCTTTAAGGCATTCTTCCAGAGCTGGAAGCAGGGTTTCTGCAAGGACCATGGAGAGGGCATGAGGTTTGAAGCCATACATGAGGTAGAACGGTGATTTGCCAGTGACAGAGTGGGGACGGTGATTGTGTGTGAATTCCGCATGGGTGATATAGTCAGCCCACACAGTCTGGTTGTTCCTGCAGAAGATCCGGAGGTATATTTCAACCTCTTGGTTGACTCATTCCGTTTCACTGTCTGATTGGGGGTGGTATGCTGTTGACAAAGAAAGATCATATTTCAAGAGCTTTCCAAGCTCTCGAGCAAAGGTGGACGCGAATTGTGGGCCTTGGTCAGAGATAATCTTGTCATAGAGGCCCCAGCAATGGTAGACTTTGTGAAAAAAGAGGGTTGCAACTCCCTTGGCGGTGATGTGTTTCTTCGTGGGGCAGAGAATTACCCCCTTAGTAAGCCCATGGTTGACCATGACTAACAGGCTGTTGAAACCATGAGATAATGGGAGGTCCATGATAAGGTCGCAGGAGACCTGTTGAAATGGGCGAGAGGCAAGGGATTTGATTGGGGAGAGCGGGGGAATAATGGGGTGGGTATTGGCCTTATTCTGCTGGCAGATGGTGCAACCTTCAACATAGTGTCGGATCTGAGTGGTGAGACTGGGCCACCAGAAGTCATGGGCAACTAATTGATGGGTTTTCAGGTATCCGGGGTGGCCGGCAGATGGGTGGTCATGAGCATGTTGGATGGCTGAGAGGCAGTCAGGTTCTGGAACATAGACGCGGTCATGATAGCAAAGGAGGTTCTCCTTGAATTGCCAATTGGAGAGGCAATTGCAAAGATTGGGGGTGGTGACAGGGCCTTCGATGTCAGCATGGAGGCGGGTGACAAGGTCATCATTGACAGAGTGTTTTTGGATCGCAGTTGCGAGGACGGAGTTAATGACGTGGACAAAGAGGGTTTCGGGGAGAAGAGTAACAGCTTGGTTGTTGGACTCAGATGAGAGTCTGTCAGGGTGGTGGGAGAGGGCATCAGGGCCAGAGAGTAGGGATCTGGGGATGTGAGTCATCTTGAGACTGAAGTCTGCAAGATCGAGGAGCCATCGCGCTTGGCGACGGTTGAGGTTCTGGGGCTGACGGAAATACGTCAGGTTTTTGTGGTCAGTGAAGACCTGGACTGGGTGTTGCGAGCCATAGACAGCGGGTGCGTTCTGTATGGGATTCATTGTCGGGAGAGAAGATGAGCAAGTCATCCATGTAGATGACGAGCCATCCCTCAGCAATTATATCTTAGAAGGAATCATTCATAAAGCGCTGGAAGGTGGAGGGGGAATTGTTCATGCCAAAAAACATGACCATGGGTTCAAAGAGGCCTTTGTGAGTAATGAAGGTGCCTTTCCACTGGTGGCCGTCCTTGATGCATACGTTGTTGTATCCCCAATGGACATCAAATTTGGTGAAGACATTGGCCCCCTTGAGCTTGTCGACGAGGTCAGAGACAAGGGGTAAGGGGTTTGTGTCATGGATGGTATGTTCATTCAGGTATCGGTAGTCCTGGCATGGACGAAGTTTGCCGTCTTTCTTTTTGACAAAGAAGAAAGGGGAGGCTTGTGGGGATTTGAAGGGGCAAATCTTCTCTGATCGTAGGTTCTCGTCGAGGAAGGCTTCCGTAGTTTTTTGTTCCTCCAGGGACAGAGGGTAGATTTTTCCGATCTTTGGAATGAAGGACTCATTCAGGTTAATTTCATGATCATATGGTCGCAATGGGGGAAGAGATTTGCAGTCCTTTTCCTCAAAGACTTTGGTGAAATCTGAGTACTCTAGGGGCAGGGTGACTTCCTGAGTCTGAGGGGGGTTTGGGCTAGGTGGCGAAGGGGGCATAGTGGTTCTGGAGCTGGGGCTAGGGGGCATAGTGGACCTCCAAGAGGAAGAGGTTACGATGGGTGGTGGTGGTGGGTGGGGGTGCTGCTTCAAAGGTGACGGAGGGGCTGAAATGGCTGCGATCTACAACAATGGTAGTTGTGTTCGAAGAGCTTGAGCCTTTTGTTATGACAGGCGTGGGTAGCGTCAGCCGTAGACTCGATGTGCAACCTAAAGCTGCAAGACGAAGGCGACGGTCGTATGTCCTGAGCGCAATGCACAGAGACTAATCACTACTCTGCCTAAGCGAGTATGTAGTGATGTCGAAGAATGATGGTAGAGTATCCTCGAGCGAAGACGCTGCGAGGCCAAGTGATTTAAAGGGAGAGCAGAAGGGAGTGAGAGAGTCAAAGATGCAATAGATTGCTATCTGGAGTAGGCTCAATCTAAGGTTACACTGCTTGTGCTACACCCTATTTATATGTAAGAGTCCTGCGCACAGACCAAGTAGTGCTACAGCTCGACAAGAGAGGAATCCTAACAAGGAAACTGGAGATAAGGGAAATGAGTCAGACACAGCACGAAACGAATCAGAAGGCTGTGTGTGATAGAACTACATAGAATGTTCTGGAATGTATGAGTCAGAGACCAGAGATAAGGAAAACGCACAGCTGTCAATGCTGACTAAGTGAAAGGCTGTGCAGGTTTAAGTAATACAAGACAAAAGAAGCAATGAAAGAAAGAAAAGGGGCCGATCATAACAACTAGCAATTGGATATCACCCTCAGCCTTGACAACACACACAAAGAAGGGATAGATAGGGGCTCAAGACTTTGGTCAATGACACAAGAGGGTGAAGCTGGGGCTCAGCTCAACTCTTGGCTGCTTTATATATGTGGGGTGTGACTAAGTTACATGTGTCTAACATGAGGTGGTCTAGACTATGATGTCATATTATATATAGTAAGCATGTATGCATTACCAGAATGCTCATAGAAATGAGAAGAGTTTGAATATGGAGTTTTTGAAGCATTTACAACATTAACCCATCTTTAGATTGAAGATCTCAGATTCAATCAGAGTTATAAAATAGAGAGGCAAATTTATCTTGAGTGGCACCCTTGACTTTTGTAGGCACAGCTGGATTTTTGCGATGAAACTCCTTTATAGCCAGAGGCGCATTTGTTAAGTTAGATGCTGCTTTTCAGATAGTGTTTCTAACATCATATTCCTTCCATTCAACCAAATAAGAAAGGCCATGTCTAGTGGATTGTGAATCTAAGAGGTAATCAACTTCGAATTCCTCTGAACCCTCTTCTGAAATGTGAATCACATCAGGCTTGCTGATTGATTGACTGGATAATTGGTCTTTGAAGGATTTCACCCATGAAACATTAATGGTAGGATGAATTTTGATTCTGCTTGGCAGTTTTAAAGTTACTGTATTTGGTGAAGTTTTCAAAACTTCGAAGGGACCAACCTATTTTTGGGTGAGCTTCACAGAAGCATATGATAATTGTAAATGTTCCATAGAAAGCCAGATGGAATCATCAATGGAATATTCCAGTGTAGCTGTCCTCTTTTTCTCAGCCTATACCTTCATTTTTTCAGTGTTTGCTTTAAGTGATTGCTCAATCTCTGCATGTGCTTTTCCTGTCTGTGTAATAAACTGCCCTGGAGTGGAGGGTATCTTTGGCATTTCAAATCTCATTCTAGGCATGTAATTTCACATAATGGCAAAGGGAATGCTACCAGTAGCATGGGTGACCGAGTTGTTATGAGCAAACTCTGCCATCTTTACATAATCTGGCCAGGATTCCTGATCTTTGGAAACATAACATCACAGATGCTAAGCTAGATCACAATTTACATGTTTTGTTTGACCATCCCTCTGTGGATGGTATGTCATGGACAATTTTTGTTTGATTTTTAATTATTTACACAGTTCTACTATGAAAGTGGAGAAAAATTGTGGACCTCAATCTGAAACAATGCTTTTTGGCAAGTCATGTTTGCACCATACATGGTCTCTAAATAAAGTTGCGAGTTCCTTGGAGTTAATCACCTTTGCACATGGTACAAATACAACTTCTTTGAGGAATTGATATTGATCAACAATAACACAAATGGTGTCCAGCCCATTTATTGTTGGAAAGCCTGAGATAAAGTCTACAGAAATGTCCTGCCAGGGATGTTGAGGGACAGGAAGCGGAAGCAGTTTTCCAGCTGGTGGACAAGAAGTGGGTTTTGCTTGTGCACATATCTGACATTAATCAATGTAGTCATTAACTTCTTTCTTCATTTCTGGTCAAAAGAAGTGTTCTGCAATTGTAGAATATGTTTGCTGTTGTCCTACATGACCAGTGAGGTGTGAATCATGAAACAGAGTTAAGAGTTCAATCCTTAAACCAGAAGGTATGAATATGCAGTTATTGTCATTGATAAATACAGATTGCCATTCATCTTATCAGCAAGTAACAGAAGATGGAAATTTTTTTTCAACATTTTCTGTAGATGTTCCAGAAAGGGGAAATCCAGATGTACATCATTTATGATAACCTGTGGTAGTAGTACCGTGATATTTTCATTTAAGTTTTGCACTGCATCACCATGGTCTGCTTGTCTAGATACTGCATCTGCACATCCATTGGTTGAACCAGGTTTATAGATTAATACATTGTTAAATTCTTGTAGCAGGGCATGCCATCAAGCTTGGCATGGCAAGGGGGTTTGTGGTATTTTAAGTTCTTGTGGTCAGTCCAGATCTCAAATCTTTGATGCCCAATTAAATAATTTCGCCATTCTTTCAAAGCTCTAATGATCACTGCCCTTTCTTTATCATAAATAGGGTAATTTCATTTTGCAGCATCAAATGAATGTGGGATAAAGGCACAAGGCCTTCAGAGGCCATCTTCTCCATGTACTGAGAGCACTTCTTCTGTGGTGATGTCTAAGGCATCAGTTTCTATGTGTAACTCTTTATCACTGTCTGGATATGTGAGTAGAGGTGCTGTTGTGAATTTTTCTTTTAATGTGATATAAGCGCATTCTTGGTCATGGTCAAGGACCCAAGGTCCAAGGGACATCCTTCTTTGTCAACTCAGTTAACAATTTAGATGTGTGCACAAAATTTTCAATGAAGCAATGATAATAGTTACAAAGTCCTAGGAATGATTGTACTTGTTTAACTGATCGCAGTCAGGGCCAATCTGCAATAGCACTGGTTTTCATTTTTTTTGCATGTCTACTCCATCTTTAGATATGACCATACTCAGATAGTCCACAGAAGATTTGAAAAAGAAACATTTTGAAGGCTTGCAGTATAAATTGTTATCCTGTAAGATTCACAAAACTTCATGAACTTTCTCAGCATTCTGAGCATAAGACAACCCAGTAGTAAATGCAATAAGATCATCCAAATAGACACCAGTGTGATTGTAATGATCATGGAACAAATCATCCATCATGGCCTAGAAAGTAGCAGGCACATTCTTGTATCTAAAATACATAACAAGGGATTCGAACTAACTGAAGAGAGTGACAAAGGCACCTTTCCATTCATCACCTTCCTTCATTCAAATGTTTGTATAACCCCATTGGAGATCTAGCATGGTAAACATATTAGCACTATGAAGCCAATCAACCAGTTGATTAATGCAAGGAAGTGGGTACACATTAGTGATAGTGCCCTCATTCAAATAATGATAGTCCATAAACAGACATCTTTTTTGGGAATAAAGAAAACAGGCACCATTTATGGTGACTTAGAAGGCTGAATATACCCTTTTGTGAGCTCTACATCAAGGAAAGTATGAATTTCTGCAAGCTCAGTTTGAGACATGAGAATAATTTTACCCTTTTTGGGCATGAAGTTGGGGTGCAGATTGATCACATGATCTCATGTTTTATGCAAAGCCATTCGGGTGGATTCCTGCTCTGAGAAGACATCCAAAAAGTCATGTAACTTAGCTGAGAGTTCTTTAAGATTTTCTTGTTCAGTCAAAGACAAAGCACACAAAGATAAATTAGACACTTGTTGGTTACAAATGTTACTGCATCTATCAAAAGCTAATGAATGCTTCTTTTAGTTAATGGAAGGATTATGCTGTGCTAAGAACTCATATCCTAAGAAGACTGCATTTGTGGCCAGGTTGGAAACATATAAGCACAGCAGATATGAGTGCACTGTGTTATTCCCATCAACTATATGAGTGATGATATCACATTAATGGCTAATTCCTTGGCCAACATTTGCTGTGCCATCAGCATTGTGGACTTCTATGGGATGATCAAGTTGTTTACATGCCTTGGTCAATAAAACAATGGGTAGCACCACTATCAACTAACACAGACATCTAGACCAAAGACTAATTGGATCTTTGTAGTTTTAACTCCACTTCTAGAGCATTTTCACAGAGATGACATGTCTCATATGGCATCATGCAAATGTACTAAGGGATTTCATAATTTATTTTTTGTTTATTTTTGTAAAATTAAGCACCCAATGTTTTTCTTCTGGTGCTGAGCTGTTGTAACCTTATTCAAACTCGCCTCCTTTTTCTAATCTCAATGGTGTGGAACACTACATTACATAATATGACATCACTGGTCTAGACTGATCATGTGTTATGACATCATCTATGACATCAGTAGTCTAGACTGCCTCATGTTAAACACATGTAGCTTAGTCAGACCTCATGTATTTAATAGTAGTAGGCATATATAAGACAGGCCAAGAGTCAAGCTGAGCCCCAGCTTTGACCTCTTGTGTCTTTGACCTAAGTTGTGGTCCCCCATTCCTAAGCTTGTTTCTCTTTGTGGTTAGTAAAGGCCGATGGTTATGTCCTAGTCCTTAGGTCACTTCATTAGGTTGAAGCTGTCCATACATCCTCCTCTACTGTTAGTGCCTGATACACATGCACCCTGCTTGTTGTTTTTACTCGCTGTTGAAAAGCCAATCCACAGGCATAAAGTGGTCATTATTCTATCAGGAATGTGTTTGCTACATGACAGCTAGGAGACAACAACTTCTATATAAAACTGTTTGAGCAGCACTCATCTGGTGCATTACTCAGTTCACTTTGCCAAGGCTTTGACCTCATTCGAGAGGACATGCTTGGCTGCTGAGAAATAAAGATCAATCCCTATCACATATAGTGGGTCAGTGCAGCTGTTTCGGGCAGTGCAATTTGACAGTATCATGATATCTTCCATAAGAGTCACAGTCTTGGCATACTAAAATGTCAGCCATAGCCAGGCAGAACCTGGTTAAGCAAAGTGGCATCTTTACAATCTTCATGCAGGACTTTTTGGCACTATTCTCTGATGCCAAATGTAGTAAAGAGAAAGCAGTGCATCTGCTCAAAAGAGCAGTATAATATAAAATCCACATCGAACATGAGTTGTATGGGGCAGTGCTTGATGATGACGAATTCAATGAATTGGTGGAGGCATATACCGCCATTAATCAAAAGTTTGATAGGATTGCCCTGGCCAGGCCCAGCATCAGCCCTGCTGCTCCTCGACTTCCAAGCACTAGATCATTTGGTACTCACCTGCTTCCCTAACCCCCTATTCCAGGTCAACAATTTACTTCAACTGGTACTCAACCCAGGCAAGGTGCACCTATGGAGATAGATTGACAAACCCCCCGCGCTCCATCCACCCCGGACAATCAAACATGTTTCAGTTGTCAAAGAAAGGGCCACATTTGAGCAATGTGTTCTACCAATCCTTCTCGCCACCCCTAAAACTGCACTTTGTATGAGGCAAGAGAGGCCACCTCCTGTCTCCCTCCACAAGCCCCAGGGTACCCTGCAACATTCTGGCACCCCCAACAGTTGCAAACATCTGCTCTGCCCCCACTCCTACAAGTGCCACAACCAGCAGCAACAGCCCACCATCAGGCATGGATGATGGAAGAAGCCAAGGCATACTGGCAAGATTGGCTTGCAGTAGAAGCATGTGCCAAGGTGGGTTTTTAGTGCCGACTTCAGATATGAGGGTGTCTGAGGTCTCGGATGATATTTCTTTTAAGTCTGTTTCTACTTTTTAAATACAAAAAATAGTGTTTTAGACTATGTACCAGTTTCGGATTTGTTTGATACATATTATGATGAGCCAGAATGGGAAGAAATAGCTCCTGTAATTAATTCGGTTGATTTGTCATCATCTTTTAATTATGAAGTGTTTGACATGCAAGAACTCACCAAAATGGCTCAAAATAAAAACTATGAGCCTGTTTCGTTCTCGTCACATGAACTGTCATCCCGTTATGATAGCCCATCAGATGAATATTCTGCCACAAAGTCTCAATCGAGCTCAGCCCCAGAAGAAAAACATTGGGTACTTAATTTCATGCAAATACAAAAAAATAACATAACTTATGAAATCCCTCATCAAATTCGAATGATGCTGTATAAGACATGGCACCTGTGAGAAAACACTCTAGAAGTGGAGCTCAAACTATGAAGGAATGACCAATTATTGATCTGGATATCCACGTTAGTCAACAGCAGTGCTACTCATTGTTTCATTGACCAAGGTTTCATAACAGCCAATGCTATAGCATGTGAAGAGCTGGCTAGGCCCATCAAAGTCAGGAACACTGATGGATCTGCAAATGTGGGAAGAGGAATTACTCATGTGTGTCAAATTCATGCAGAAATGAAAGATGGGAATCAGATTCTATACTCATTTCCTCTAACTTTATATGTATCCAATTTAGCTATGAATGCAGTTTTCTTAGGATATGAATTTCTTAAATGGTACAATCCCTCCATAGATTGGTTGAATCATACCATGACTTTTAACTGTTATGATGATGTGCAAGCCAATAAGATATCTGGAAGAACAGCAAACCATAAAAATGGAAGTTCCTGTGGAATTTCATGACTTTCTTGATGTGTTCTCAGAGCAGGAATCCACATGCATGCCATTGCAAAAGACTTGGGACCATGCAATTGATTTGCAACCAGACTTCATTCCAAAGAAAGGTTGGGTTATTTCGATGTTGCAAACAGAGCTTGCGGAAATCCATAAATTCCTTGATGAAAAACTCAAAAAGGGGTACATTAGACCCTCCAAATCACCACAAACGGCTCTGGTATTCTTGATACCTAAGAAAGACAGAAAAAAGAGATTGATAATGGATTATTGCTACCTCAATGAGGGCATGATCATGAATGTGTATCCATTGCCTCATATTAATCAACTGGTTGATCAGCTTCATGGGGCTGACATGTTCACCATGCTGGATCTATGATGGGGTTATACAAATATTTGTATGAAGGAAGGTGATGAATGGAAAGGTGCCTTCATCACTCCCTTTGGTTCCTTCGAGCCCCTTGTCATGTATTTTGGTTACAAAAATGCACCTGCTATGTTCCAGGCCATGATGGATAACCTGTTTCACGATTGCTATAATGACACTGGTGCCTACATTGATGATCTCATTGTATTCACTACTGGTCTCTCGCATGCTGAGCATGTTCAATGTGTTCGTGAGGTCTTACAGGTCCTGCAGGATAATGACTTGTATTGTAAACCTTCAAAATGTTTCTTCTTTAAAGAGAAAGTTGACTATCTGGGTATGGTCATATCTAAAGACAGGGTGGATATGCAAAACAATAAAACAAAAGCAATTGCGGAATGGCCTCAACTGCAATCAGTAAAACAAGTTCAATCATTTCTAGGACTTTGTAACTATTATTGCTGCTTCATAGAGAATTTCGCGCACACAGCCAAGCCCTTGATGGAGTTAACCAAAAAAGATGTCCCATGGTCCTGGGGACCAGCGCAAGAAGGGGCTTATCTATTATTAAAAGAAAAATTCACTAAAGCACTGCTACTCATATACCCTGAAAGTGCAAAAGAATTAAGGGTAGAAACTGATGCATCAGACATCACCACTGGAGCAGTGCTCTCAGTACATTGTGAAGATGGTCTCTGGAGACCTTGTGCATTTATTTCACACTCCTTTGATGTAGCAGAGTGCAATTATCCTATTTATGATAAAGAAATGGCCGCTATCATTCGCACACTCAAAGAATGGCATCACTACCTTATTGGAAGTCCACAATTTGAAATCTAGACAGATCACAAAAATCTGGAATATTGGAAAAAACCACAAACATTATTGCCACGTCAAGCCCGATGGCATGCCACCTTGCAGGAGTTTAACTATGTCTTACATCAGAGAACTGGTGAGAAAATGATAATGATAGATAGTAAGAGATAATGGTAGATAATGGTAGATAATATATTATAATCCCTTGATCAACCCCCTTTTCAAGATTATCTAGGATTATCTTTCCCTCTACATTTCCCTGATGTAATATATAAACCTGGTTCTACCAATGCTAGAGCAGATGCTTTATCTAGGAGACTAGATCATGGTGATGCAGTGCAAAACCTAAACGAGAATATCATGGTGTTACCACTGCAGGTTATTATCAATGATGTGCACTTAAAATCGCCCTTCCTAGAGAAATTACAGAAAATGTCAAAAAACTTAAAAATACCTTCATCTGTAACATGTTGGTTTGATAATCAGCAGTCAGTATTCATCAATGACTTAAACTGTGTTTTTGTACCTCCTGGATTGAGGATAGAACTCCTTACCCTTTGCCATGATTCTCTAATCACTGGTCATGCAGGACAACAATGCACATTATCCACGATCTCTCAGCATTTCTTTTGGCCTGAGATAAAAAAGGAAATTAATGACTACATAGATTGTTGTCAAATCTGTGTGCAAGCAAAAACTTTATCCCAACTGCTGGCAGGAAAACTAGCTCCATTACCCATTCCTAAACATCCTTGGGAGGATATATCTGTTGATTTTATTTCAGGATTTCCCTCAGTGAAAGGCATAGATGCCATTTGTGTCATAGTGGACAGGTTTTCTAAAGAAGTGGTGTTTACACCATGTTCAAAATCGATAAACTCGAAAGAGCTGGCTGTATTATTCAGGGATTATGTCTGGTGTAAACACGGTCTACCTAAAACAGTGGTATCAGATCGAGGACCGCAGTTCTCTTCAGCATTCACAACAGAATTGTGCAAACTGCTTAAAATTGAACAAAAGCTCTCTACCACTTATTATCCACAAACAGACGGACAAACTGAATGATTAAATCGTGATCTAGCACAGTATATTCATTGCTATGTTTCCAAGAACCAAGAGTCTTGGCCAGAATATGTAAAAATGGCTGAATTTGTGCACAATAACATGGTGACTTGTGCTACTGGTAGTATACCTTTTGCAGTCACTCAAAATTACATGCCGCACATGGGTTTTGAAGTGAAATATGATACCTCTATCACTGGACGATTTCAATCGGAGTTAGGAAAAGCACATGCTAAAGTGGAAAACACTCTTTATGCTAATGCCGAAAAAATGAAAGTGCAAGCTGAAAAGAAATGATCAGTTGCACCAGAATACCTCATTGGAGACTCTGTCTGGTTATTAATGGAGCATTTACAATTGCCTTATGCTTCAATGAAGCTTACTCAAAAATGGATTGGACCCTTTGAGGTTTTGAAAGTCTCACCTAATATGGTTACATTAAAACTGCTGGCCAGAATAAAAATACACCCCACTGTTAACATCTCTCGAGTAAAACCATTTAGAGACCAATTGCCTGGTCAGCCCATCAGCAAGCCTGATGCGGTGCATATTTCTGAAGATGGTTCCAAAGAATTTGAAGTGGAATACATTTTAGACTCATGCTCCACTCGATGTGGACTTTCATACTTGGTTAAATGGAAAGGTTATGACATCAGTGATGCTACTTGGCAGCTGGCTGCCAATCTTGCAAATGCTCCTCTTGTTGTTAAGAAGTTTCACTGAAATAATCTGGCTGCACCTAGAAAAGTCCAAGGAGTAACTCTCCACGAATTCACATCATTATCTTATAACTCCGGTTGATCTGGAATCTCAACCTAAAGATGGGGTAGTGTTGTAACCTTATTCAAACTCACCTCCTTTTTCTAATCTCAACAGTGTGAAACACTACATTATGTAATATGACATCACTGCTCTAGACCAATCATGTGATATGACATCATCTATGATGTCAGTAGTCTAGACCACCTCATGTTAGACACATGTAGCTTAGTCAGACCTCATATATTTAATAGTAGTAGGCATATATAAGACAGGCCAAGAGTTGAGCTGAGCCCCAGCTTCGACATCTTGTGTCTTTGACCTAAGTCGTGGTCCCCCATTTCTAAGCTCATTTCTCTTTGTGATTAGTAGAGGCCAATGGTCATGTCCTAGTTCTTAGGTCACTTCATGAGCTCAATTGAGACTTTGTGGAGCAATAGTCATCTGGTATACTACCACATTGATATGACAGCTTATGTGTTGGAAAGGATTTAGGCTGGTATATTTCATCTTCAGCCTCTTTGTGAGTTCATGCATGTCAAACACAGGATAGTTATAGGATGAATGCATTGATAAATTATTGATGACAGGTTCCAACTATTCCCAGTCATCTTCCTCAACTATGTCATGATACAAATCAAGAAATTCCGAAACAGGTACATAGTCCGAAACACTATTTTTGTAGTTATCCAATTTTATATAAGGTGAGCTAGAAGTATTAAAAGAAACATCTTCCGAGACCACTGACACCCTCATATCAGTGGTCAGCATCAAAAACCAGCTTTGGCCTTGTTCTCGGCTGTGATCTTATCATACCAATAGGCCTTGGCTTCTTCCATCATCCAAGCTTGACAGTGTAAAAATAATTGTGCAGCTGCTTGGGGCTACATAGGAGAAATTAGACTTTGGGAAGATAAGGTCTCCATCTGACCTTGAGGCTGTGCCACGAGCTATGCATGTGCCTCATATAATGCTTGGTTGTAGGTGCAGTGAAAGGAATTTGTGGGACACATTGCCCAAATGTGACCCTTTTGTTGACAGCTGAAACATGTGTGAGTGTCCAGTGTCCTTGGGTTCTGGAATGTCTTTTAATTGACATCCATGAGTGCACCATAACTTGGTTGCATTTTAGTTGGTATGAAGCAAGGGGTGGTCAGTAGGCATGGAAGTGGGCATGGGCCAATGGTAGAACTCAACGTTGGACAAGTTAAGGCAATATTTTCATATTTTTTATTTATAGTCATGTAGGCCTTGATGTGCCCTTGAATATTGTCCACTGCCAGTTCATCAGTGGCATGGAGCTCATGCTCCATGTGAATCTTGTAATTTATTGCCCTTTTTAAGATATGGACTGCCTTGCCTGCACCACACTTAGCATCCACATATGTATAGACTCATGAACTCTCTTATAAATGTGTGGAAATCACCACCTTGCTTCAAATTTAGCAGCTTTTTATATGACTCATGCTGCAGCAAGTCTATGATGAAGTACTCTTTGATTGCTTTTTCTAAATGGGCCACATTTGGCCACTTGTTGGTGTCATCTTCATCAGTGAACTTCTCCAACATTTGGACTGTGAACTGAGTGGCATTGCTGATCATATGGCACAAGACAGTGAGGTTTATTCTCTTTGGTTGTAGTTCTTGACCTTGAGATAGAGTTTTATTTTGACCCACCATAAGTGGAAGGTCACTTTGTTGCCAATGTTCTGACATTGCCTACAGTCAACTTTATCTTTCTGTTAAATTCTAATCTCAGGGATGTGAATTAATCAGTCAAGTCATCGATTTTGTCAATCATTTCTGACATCCATCTTGGATTATAGAAGAAAGGGAGAAGAAAACAGAGGAAGTATATAGGTTGTCAGAGGGAGAAGTGGCTTTTTGAGCTGCAAAAAATGCTTCGAGGAGGAAAGGAGGGACATTGGCAGCTTTTATGTAACTGAAAGTTAGTGTTGCCAGTCTAATCACAATTAGGCTTAGGAATGATACTTTTGATGCTGAAGTAAGTGCATCCAATCTCAATTGACATATAAAAGGAACCTGCTTGCCACTACCATAAAGAGGGCACCACAGGGGTTTTGACTTATCAGGACAAGTCTTGTATGCCAGCTTGGGACTGGAGAGTCAAAAGGAAGGAAACTGAGGATCTGCCTGACTATGGCTGATGTTTTAGTATGCCAAGACTGTGAATCTTACAGAAGAAATCATGATTCTGCTAATTTGCACAGGTAGTACCACTCTGCTAAACCACTATGTGCTAAGGGATTGATCTTTATTTGTTGGTGGCTAAGCATGTCCTCTTGAATGAGTTCTATGCCTTAGCAATGCAAACCAACTTTTGCACCAGATGTGTGCAGCTCAAACAGTTTTATGTAGGAGTTGTTGTCTCCTAGCTATCACAGGGCAATCATACTCCAAATACAGTAATAACCACTTAATGCCTGTTGATCAGCTTTCTGACATGAGGAACAATGAAGAGCTTGGCTGTAGATATCACATGTAAATCAAAAATTGAGGAGGAGGCATGGGAAGCTTCAACCTAATGAAGTAACCAAAGTGACTAGCAATTAGATATAACCCTCAGCCTTGACAACACACATGAAGAAGGGATAGATGGGGGCTCAAGACTTTGGTCAAAGACACAAGAGGGTGAAGCTGGGGCTTAGCTCAACTCTTGGCTGCTTTATATATGTGGGGTGTGACTAAGCTACATGTGTCTAACATGAGGTAGTCTAGACTATGATGTCATGTTATGTAAGCATGTATGCATTACCAGAATGCTCATAGAAATGAGAAGAGTTTGAATATGGGGTTTTTGAAGTGTTTACAACAGATGTCACTGAAACACCTCTAAACACGAACACAATACACTTCTCTGTCACACTCACACTATGCATGGCTTGACAGGGAAGTGTCAGAGGTGTCAAACCATCATAGATACATGCACTGGCACATGAGCTAGCAGGTACTTTGTATCTTAACTATAGCAGACAGTCTCTATGTACATTTTGACTTTTCTACATATCTCATTACTAGGTAGAATACTATTTAGAGTGTCCTGATAGACTAGACACCTTAGCCCATTCCCATAGAACCACACTGATATAAATACTTTCTCCTTTCTTTCTTATCACATATTACTTATTTTATTGTATTAGCTATTTCTATTAGATAAATACATACAGCCCATTTCTGAAGAACTGTGCTTAGCTATTCCTATTAGACTGTAACCTATGTCAGTTATCCTGAACTATCAAGCCTCAATATTTTGATGCTGCTACTCTCAGTGACAAGTTCCTTAGTTCCAAGCCCTCTACAAGTCATCATAAATCCCAAGCAATTCAGATAAAGATTCATCCAGATCCAGAGAATCACACAGAAGTGATGAATCTGGAGCTAAACATAAGGAAGGGTGGAGAGCCACATATTTAAGATAAATTGCTTATTCTGGTATGTTTTCTTTGTTACCTTGGCACATACTAAATACCACATTTTCAGGTTTCTCTAATGAGATCCAGCTACACAGTGGTCCCCTTCATTATACCTCACTTGATCCCAAGAATCAATTCATGTTTTCTTGAGATGAAAGTGATGCTGTTGCTCAGCAAAACCTCAATAATGGGGAGGCCCAGGTAATAAGTATATATATATACACCCTTTCATCAGCAAATCACCCTTTTATAGAAATGAATATAGACTTACAGACCACCACAGGGTAATACAGAGTAAAATTTGAGTAATAAAATGCAAGCAATCAGTATATTATTGCTTTTTAAGCATATTTTAAGTCCTGTACAGAGGAGGACCTTTCTGTACCTTTGTAACAACTGTAGTTATCTGTAGCTAGCTGTACAACCGCCTACAGCTCTTCTGTGATTTGCTAATGTTTGGCATGCTGAACTTATTATGTAGCAGCATTGTGATGTCACTGATGTATTAGAAACTCAGATAAGAACACAGACTTGTTTTGATATATCTAACATACTTGTTAAAGCACCAACAGCTTGGCGATGCCATCGATGTGCTCAATCATCAACATCAAATCAATGGATCAATGGCCATCCCTTAATTTCAAACCCCCAAGCTCTTCAGCCTGCTGATGGATGTCAAGAGGCAGCACTGACTTGAGCTCCTCAGAATTCAAAGTAGTCTAAGAATGCTAGTCCATCATCAAGCAACCTCAGTTTCTACCCTGCTATGAGGCAGGACTGCCTTGAGGACACAAAGTGAGAATGCAGAGTCTCTCATCTTCTAAATAACAATTCATTTCCATTGAAGTCACAAGATCTAAAGACTTTTAATTATAGAGGCTCTCACAACAATGATCACTGAGTGAAACAATAACAGCATAGTCTTTGAGCCCAGTAAGGTCATGTAGATGCCTCAAGCACTCCACTCACCCATTGGCATAGATTTCTGGCCCAATCAAAAAGTTGGGATGGCATGTGTTGTATATCCATTACTCATCTTCTTTCATCATGCTAACCTTGAGTGTTTACAGATCCTTGGTGACATGTCTACATGGCACTCAGATTTAAAGACCATGGCTTTTGCTGATTGTCCTGTTATTTACAATCTTATACCACCACAGGATATCATCCCCCATGAGAAAGTACAATGGGTGCAAACTAAGGCTGCTAACTTGATTGCGAACTCATTGTTTCTTTGAGGTGGCTATGAAGAGTTGGTACTGTGACCACCACCAACACTGATAGCTCACATGAATTACCTTCTGAAGGTCAGGGTTCTGGTCTTTTAAATCAATTGCTGCAGTTTTTTTGGTCTTCATATATATCTTGAGATTGCTACATGCCAACCATGATATATTATCCAGCTCAACTGAGTCCTTTCTGTGAGCATTAGATAACACTCTTAAAAGCCACCAGATGTTCATACCTTTGATTGTCCTAGAAGACTTGGTTGATAATGCTGAAACAGATTGGGAATGAATAACTGGTCACTGTTTCACAAGGGTGAGCAAACACTATAATAATTGCCAGTGTTAAATATACATACCTCTTGCTCAAGCTTAACCTCTCAATATGTCTTTGCTCCAGAGTATGAACTAAGTTGGTCCTGGTCCGAGTCATTGATGAAGGTGAGTATGTATCATCATAATCTCCAATGTTGAGTAAATGTACCTCTTGCTCAAGCTTAATGTTTCAATATTCTTCACCTCAGAATGTGAACTGGATTGTGTTATGACAGGTGCAGGTAGCATCAGTCACAGACTTGATGCACAACCTAAAGCTGCAAGACAAAGATGAGGGGCATAGGTCCTGAGTGCAATGCACAGAGACTAGTCACTACTCCACCTAGGTGAGTATGTAGCGATGTCAAAGACAAGGGTAGAGTATCCTCGAGTGAAGATGCTGCAAGGCCAAGTGATTCAGAGGGAGAGCGAAGAGGAATGAGAGGGTCAAAGACATAATAGATTGCTATCTCAAGTAGTCTCAAGCTATGGTACATGGGTTGTGCTACACCTCTATATATATGTGCAGGGTATACACATGGACCAGGCCAAGGAGAGCCTCAAAGACAAAGAAATACATATGGGGAAAAGAGGATAAGCATCTATGAGTAATCTGCAGTAGGAATGAGTAAGATGAAGACTGCAGATTGGAAATAAGAAGCATATGTGCAGCAAAGAAAATCAGAAGAGAATGTGCTGTGGCACAAGGACTGTGGGAGCAGTAGAAGAGAAGCTCAGGTGAAATACCTGAGATAAGGATAAGTAACATGAGGTGTTGGAAGCAATGAAGTGAAACAAAGAAGAAAGGAGGCACATGGTGCTAAAGGAAAGAGTCTGGGAGAGGTTGGCGAAGAGACAACAGTAAACCAGGGCAATATGCAGTATCAGAGACTACAGGTCCAGGGGATGGAGATGGGTATATGCCAGTAGGATGACTGGCAGAGCATAGATGAACCAGCAAGGACAGCTGGTGAGACATCTAGAGGTGCAACGAGAGGCACCGTGGCTAAGATGAAGATAAAAGAAAAGTGGCCATAGACCAATTGTAATAGATTGCTTCTGGAAAGATTTACTTTGTGAGAGTGGTTATAAACTGTGGTGGTCAAACATACTTGTTTTGAATGTGAACCAAATTGGTCCTGGTCAGATTCAACATCACTTGTTTGTTGACCAGGATCCTCATCAAAGTCAGAGGTGGGAGGACTGGTTAGGGCAATGTCAGAACTTGGAGTTAAATGCTTCCAATGCTGCAAGACCTGGGGGCTTTGAGTGCCACTGCTTGCAGTCTGGGCAATGGCAACCTTGTCTGTATGCTCATGGTGGACTATCTTATCCTCCTAACAATACAAAATGATCAACAAAATGATGAATCATTCACCTCTCAAAGGAAAAAAAACTTCACCTTAGCATTTAGAGTTTGAAGTGATACCTCAAGATCCTCATCATCAACATTGTTGCTGTTTCTCACATCTTCAGGATCATCTCCAGCCATAAAGGCTTGAGAAATGTCTCTATCTTCACCATTTTCATCATATTTACACTCCATGTCATTATCCATCTCATCAACATTGATTCTTGGGGTACAGTAGTGGGCAGTGAGCTGAGACTGGCATGGGTGCTTTTGAATGAGATGTTCTAGCAAACAGTAGTGAGCTGCGAGAGAATCTCTGTACACAGACCTCTTACCCAGTTTAGATTGAACAGCTAACTTAGATCATTTCCTTTTCTTGTCAGGCATGCTTGGTGCCACTACCTTCTTTGGCTTTGACCATGGCTTTGACCATGGCTTTAACTGAGCCTAAGCTGAAAATGTAGTGAGTAGTACTGAGTGATATGACTTGACTTCAAATACTAATGAAGGTCTTCAAGAAGTGCTGATTTGGTAGCCCAGAAAGCTGCTACAGATTGTGTGGGCAGTGAGTAAGTGATCATTTGTGTGATGACAACTTGAAGTTACTCACCATGGCCTTGCAGCTTCACCTTATTCTGCATATCAGACTCATGTCCCTCCAAGCCATCCTTGTGAGCTTAACCTTTGTCTATGATAGAATGCCTTCCCATGCACTTGGATATGCTGGTACATTTTGTTTGCGAACCAGGAGGCATTGCAGATCTATAAGATGTGCTTCGGTTGAATGAACAAAAAAAAACAAAGACATGTATGGAGGAAGAGAAACAAAGTGAGTGAAAAGGACAAATTAATCAAAGTGGCTGACCAAATAACTTTGTGTGCTTGCAGTCTAAATTTGTGCAACAGTGCTTGAGATACTTTGCTCACTGGCACTGCATCTTGTAATTGCTGGTCATGGTTTCATCTTGTGATGGTTGTGGTCATATCTTTCCTTGCCAGAACATGTTTATCCAGCATCTTTGAAAAACACAGCAGCCCAGCTGCATTCAGGTTTGTGAGGCTTTACTTGCCCCAATTCATCTATGGCCAGGTCATTCAGATCTTCCTTGCCATCAGCATTCCCATTCTTGTTCTTCTTATTCTAGCTCAAGGCAAGCAAATTATTTGTCAATATGGCATGGTTTAATCACTTGTATTTTCTTCATCACAGTTCTTCGACTTGTCTATGGTCATTCAGTCCAGGTACTTGATGGTCACATTCCCAGTCCTCTTGTCTATCTGTCAGCAGTCAACATTCTTCTCAACATTCTGATTTGAGGTAAGTTGAACAGTCATAGCAGTAATTTCTGCTCAGATTCTGATTGTTAAAGTTATGATCATCCATTGACTACATTTACAGAGAATTTCTGTGGGGACAACTACTGTGATGAGGATTTCCCATATCCAGTGCTGCACTCAGATGACGAGAGATTAGAAGATTCTGAGGATGAGGACTTACCTTCAGACAATCATGATCACTGAAATCTCGACAAGCACAATGAGATGGATGTTGTTGATTCAGTGATTCCCACCCACAACAGCATACTAGATGAGGATCAAAATGAGGGCCACCAGGATGAAGCAAATGATGCAAAGGAAGCATACATTGAGAAGTTTGGTGACCACAGTGACAAAATCATGTCTGAGGGAGGCCATGATTCAGCATATCATGGATACTGCACTGGACATCCATCTGAGAATGGTGAAGAACAAGAATGGGCACCATTCAATTCACATATTGACTGGGAGATTATACATTGAGCAAAGTTGCATGGACCAAGTGCCACTGCATTTATGGAGCTTCTTTCAATCCCAGGAGTAAGTTGCACTTCATTTCCAAAGTGGAGTTTACCTCATTTACATATCTTTCAGGTGTATGAAAAACTTAGACTGTCATATAAAAATAGTGCCCAACTAAACAATATAATCAATATGCATCTTCTGAATCATTGTCTGCATTTCATCCACCATCAAGTTGAGGTCGCAGGTGAACTGTTCAACTTCTTTGCATGTGACATAATTGAATGTATTCATGCCTTGTTTGGTGACCCAGAACATGCTCAGTATTTGTCCTTTTCACTGGAGCATCATTATACCAATGCCACAAAAGAAAATAGAATATACAGTGACTCCAAAAACCATTCCAATGCCTAACCCCAAACTGGGGTGCACAGTGCCCCACAATCACCTGGGTCATGCCAGGCTTTTCTTTCTCTAACTCAGCCTAATGATGCTCATCATAAGTTCATCATTAAATGACAAAGAAGAAACCTTACTTGGATGCTCCACCACCACTTGACATTAGACATTTCATGATACAGTGACTCCAAAAACTGTTCCAATGCCTAACCCCAAACTGGGGTGCACAGCACCCTGCAATTACCTGTAGGAATTTCGCTTAGCTTTAGTGGAGACAAATAAAGTACAAATCATTGGCTACACCTTTGCCCCTTAGGGCATGTGATTTAGTTCAGGGGCTGCAGAGATATGACCATTTCAAAACAGCAATACCATTGGAACAGTTTTTGGACTATTATTATGCAGTATAGAATCTCAGCTATACTGAACTTTATTTGGTATTGTTTGGTGTTACAAATATAGATATACATACAAACATTGTGTCTGAGTTCTAAAACATTCCCACACCTCTTTGTTCTTTACCACTACCATTATGCAATCACTCTCTGCCACCCAAAAGAATACCATTCTCTCCCAGCTTGATGCTGGTCATTCTATCCACTCCATTGCCTCTAGCACTGGTGTAGGCATTGCTACTATATCCAGACTTCATTCTAAGGAGTGT
>JBBPUL010000374.1:0-22504 GCA_038094675.1 Spongispora temasekensis | reverse complement strand
CCATAACAAATGAAATATAGCAATAGAGGGTTTTGTTTCTTGATATTCATAGTTAAATATATTTAGTAATATTAAATAAATACAACTAATAGCTCAAATGTGAATATTCACTGTGCATATAATGTCTTCCAGGGATTATCTACCATTACCTACCATTATAATCTCTTCAAAATTTTCCTGATGGCCACTCCCGATCCGGTCATGTTCGACATCTCGACTCTCAGGGAAGGAACAATGAAATGAAAGAAAACTATAGTAAGCCCGAAACAATATCACTATTTGCTTGCCTAGTTCTGAGTGCAGGCAGGGCTCATAACCTAACGAGGTAGGCTACGGGCTGACAGTAGTAAAGTAAGACGGTGGCGCTGAGTAAGGTCACGTGTGATGCGTGATATCCTAAAATAGTAGAGTAGGGACGTAGATGAGTCGGTTAGATGGGCTGGTAATGCCGTATGGATCTCGCCCGATGATGGTGGGAGATAACGAGCACTTAGATTATTTTAATCTCTGCTACGGTTTATATACTACTGATCTTATTTGATAATTTGGAGTTATATAATGTTGGAGTCGACATGGTCGGCTTGTCTTAGGCCGCCAACATACTCATACCTCACAAGCATCATCATCTAATACATATGAGCAGCAGTATTTAGTGTAGTCTGTGTAGATACTGATCCAATACATTACCCATTGGAACGCGTCTCAGTCGCAAACGGCATCTTACATACCTGTCTGAGCGGAGATCAAATTTCCACCTGTGACCAAGAGTGACTATTCCGTGATCGCACCTGCGCCATCGGGCTCATCTGCCCCGACCTTGGATACATTTGACGATCCAGACGTCCCTAGTGCTACTACGACGATCTACCCCGATCCAGAACCCATCTCGACCGCACCGCGCAGAGGAGCCGACTCGAAATTCCAGTAGTCGTGCGATCCCTCCACTAACCCTCCTCTGTCTGCAGCTCATCCGCGCCATCGCCGCCGCCGACTCGGCACAGGGGGAGTCCTCCTCGCCCACATCGCACCGTACATGCTGCCGAAGTTAGGACCTGCCGAAGTTGTTGCCGCCTCGTTCCGTCGCTTACGTAGACTACCTACCACCAACTTCAATTTAGCCACAAAACTAATAGCGGTCTCTAAGTGAATGACAGCACTATGATACATCGTACCAAAAGCGAGAGAGAATTTGTACCATCATGATGCATCATAAAAAAAAGGGAAGAAAACTGGTTTACAAATAAAATCATCCAAAAGAATTCTTCCACATCATCATCCGTGCGGCGCCGTTGAACGCCGACCAACAAATCAGCATATCAGTTATCATATTCATCTTCATCATCAAGATCCTTGATTTCGCCTCCATGACGAGAAACTCAGCGCACCAATCACCCCAACAACTAACAGCGCCGTCCCAGCGCCCACCAAACTGGGCAGATACAAATACCACGCATTATCAATGTCCTCCCTGCCCTTGACATCGTCCAAAAAGATCAGCTCCTCCTCCTTCTTCTTCTTGCTCTGGTGTTGCTGTGGTTGCTGCGTCCGTCGTCTCCGAATCGTCTTCTCCTGTCCATCCTCAACCGAATACACGCTCTCTGGCGCAGACGAGTGTATCTCGATCGACGGCATCTCGAGCTCGTGTCCGTCGTCGCCAACCCCCATCCCTTCCGCAATGGCAGGTACGTCCAGCTCGGGGTACAACGTCCTCGCACGATCAAAGTAGCGACTCGCCATCTCTCGGTCTCGCTTCCAGGCCTCCGCACCGCCTTCACCGGGCTGCGGAGGGAGCGGCACGCGGATGGACGACAGGGTGGAATAAGAAGCTGAAAGAAGAACTGAAGCGGCGCCTTCGAGATGAAGGAGGCCCGCTTCGAGAAAGAGTTGCGCTAACCCGTGAGGGCCCCCGATGCACTGCAAACAGTACGACATCGTGCCACGTTGTTTTTCCTCGTCGATATCGATCACGTTAAGAGGCATTTGCAAAGGCATGTAGTACGTGACGAGTTTCATCGTGGCAGAAGGCAAGTGTGCTTGGTGCCAAGCGCGTCTACACCCCAAACATGTGAGCAATCAAAAAGGATTAGAATGAATTACCACCTACACAAAGCATTCAAACGCCTCTTCTCTGTCCTTCCGAATGTCCAACAGCTCAATGGCAAACAAGACTAGGCTCGTCGGATCCATATTGTACTTTCCACCCGGATCCGTATCCAAAACGGCTGGGACGGGGGCGCACGGGGAAAGCTCCTTGGGTACGGGCCCCACGACCAGTGATGGCCATATGATTGACTGCTCCTTTTCCAGGTGCAGGGTCAACAACCGGCCCGACGGTGACGCCAGCGATTCCAGCGACGAAAAAGACGACAGCGCATGCGGTTGCATAGCCGGGGACACCGTGGCCGACGCATCTGTGCCGACACCTATACCTGCGCCTACCCCCACCCCAATTCCCATACTCACTCCCGATTGGCGTGGATATGCCAACCGTTCGTCCCCCGACGAAACAGGCGACGACAACCCGGGTGACGACGCCGTCAAAACCACCTCCTCCGCATCCGAAGTTTGCCCGCTCTCGAGTGACGCCGCAAAACTGCTCGAAATCTCCGGGTCCGAGACGAGCGCGTACGACGATTGCGTCGAGGTGGTAGATACTGTCGAGGTCGTACGTTCCCGCGCAGAAGGCCGAGACGTCCGCGGCTCGAGCTGCCACGCCGAGTTGGCAACGTCCACTCTTCCATAAAGTCGACCCTGTGAGAGTGCGAGGACAAACGTCAGTGATACCCGGCGGATGCGGAGGGAATGGAATGATGGAGTGGGAGAACGACGAACGCACCTTTACAACTGGCTGTTGACCTCTCACACCAGCCAAAAGGTAGTCCCGTTCAATGACCACCTGTGAGTGTGAATGAGTCATAGGCATACAGCATACAGCGAGAGGCGGCTACGAACCAGGACGTCCTCCTTGGACGTCTCTGAGGGGACGAGGAGCAGCACCGTCGCCTACAGAGTGAGTACGATAAGCGAGGGGCACGAGCTCTGCGCCGGGTGGTTCACCTGATCATGCGACTATAACCGTCCGCGTCAGCCGGGAAAGGGTTGCGCCACTGATGGTTGGTGTACGGACCTGGTGCCATGAATAAGGCTGTCTCTGTGTGTCGTGTGTCTTATCCATTGTAATTTGTGTATTTGTTGGCTCAGGAAGGGGGGAGGAGGAGAACGAGGAGGGCAATGTCTCCAGCCATCGCAATTGGACGGGGAAGCGGAGTCAGAACTCACGTGCACCCACAGCAAGTCCACGCTCAGAAAATTATTTAAGCTAGCCATTTGCATGCCCTTTTACAAGCGACAGAAAAACTAAAAAAAATAAAAGAAAACATTCGTAAGTAAAAGCGGGTATTTCAACGGGTAACGTGCCAAGTCTTGAGACAAATAAAAAAAGAGTGTTCGACCTCGTAGAGTAGATAGTGAGGAAAAAAATGTAAAAAATGGTAAGAGGGGAAAAAAAACTTTATGAATTTGCTACTTTTGCAGTTTCAGCAATTCTCTTCAACGTGTCCTTTTCTGCTTGCATATGCCGGATAAGCAAACCATCCAACCTTTTCGACGACTCTTCGAACGCTACCTGGTCCTTTCGCCACCGCCTAACGTTCTCGGCACCCGCCGTCGCAGGGCGGCGACCGGGGGGCGAAGACTCTATAATTGGAAGATGCTCCCTCGAACGACGAACGAGCGACAGGTGTGTCAGCGAGTCGGGCGCCCCCTTCACTCTCGAAAAGTAGGGGGCCTTGTTGGGGGTGTGACCGACAGGTTTCCGCCGTTCAGAGGGGATGACGGACGGGTAATATGGTTCCTTGGCCCCGGGGTAGACATTGGGCGTAGACAGATTGCCTAACCGCATCAACTTGGGCCTACGGAGGGACGGGGCACAAACCGCAGTAACGTCCGGATCTGTTTCGCTCGTGCTGTCGTCAGAGTCGTCTAGAAAATCCATGGCATCTGTATGGGCCGGTATGTGATCGAAGAACTCGGTCGTAGAGGACGGGGGCGGAGCAGAATCAAGGGCAGAATGGAAGCTTTGTGACGAAACATTTAAAAAGAGGGGCGGGGGTACATGGATTGATTGTGATAGAGTGGAGTTGGACGCAAACGAGTGGACTGTGCTGTGAGAGGACGACCGAGTAGATGGTACAGGAAGTATCCGTGAGGTTGTGGGCTGGAACGGTAGATAACGAGCGCGTGGGGGTGGCGATAATGCAATGCCAGCAACAGATGAAGACGATCTAGGGGGAGGTGACATAGTAAATCGATGCGGATTCGGAAGAACAGCAGGTGTGACGTTTGCAACTTCAGTTTCTTCAGGAATCCCCGAATGAGTAGAGTAATAACCCTCCGACCACCTGTCCCGGAATGCAGATGCAGTCGGGGAGGGCAGTGAATATTCAGAGATCGACAGCCGACCATCCGTGCTTGGTATGGTGATCGCAAGCGATCCTCGGCCTGCACGATCATCAATAACAAGGTCTTGATCGTCATGCTCACTGCTCGTGTAGTGCGTCGTTGCTGTGATTCTGCTTATCCGTTTTTCAAAGGACGACGGGTTGGGAGATGCGCTTAGCGTGAGCAACGGAGGGCTTTTGCAGGGAGTGACCGGGCCGCTAGTCTTGCACTCGTGCTTCTCAGACAACATGGGCGACGATATAGACTTACGCAACGACTTCCTCTGTGATTCACGTGTGGAATGAATCGTATGCGGCGAAACATTTGTCTGAGACCGAGAGAACTGAGTGTTGTTAAACGGCCGACGGGGTGGTGGAGAGAGGGGTGTGTGAGGTACGGGCGTTTCGGCCCTTAGTAGGGCAAGATTTGACAACCGCCGAACATCTGGGTTCGTCACAATGGCAACCAGGGGTGTAGGGTCGGATGCAGAACTGTCCGCCGGGGGTGGTGGTGAAAAGTCCTCTGCTGGGTCGATGATGGGGTGAATCAGAATCTTTTGATCAAGCATTCTCTTCTGTTGTTCCACCATTGAATCAGGACGCAACGACTCCGACGAGTGTGCACGAAAGGGAGTCTTTGACGGCGTTGAACAGAGGGAGGAAAAGGACGTGGCCACTGAGTTGTTGAGAGAATGCCCAACTGCTTCCCGAAGCAGAGCCTTGCGCCAAGCATCTTCCCGAGGATCCAGAGAGGATTGGCCGGGACTACCCGGAGGGGGTAACCTTTCTGCTAAAATGGCTGCACCGACCGATTCTTCAATGCCAAGCGCATGGAGCGCTGAAGCCTGCAGCGCCAATGGGTAATTGGCTGAGGGGGGCGGTACATCAACCACTTCCGTAGGATCGACGATGCCATCAAAAAGGGTAAATTTAGCCTTCCGAGAGACTCGATCCCGATCAAGTGGAACGTCATGCCTCACAAGGTCCACCTCCGCTTGCCTCGCAGCAGAAGCCAAGTCATCCATCTTCTCCCGAACCACAGCTACTCTTGCCGTGTGCTGGCTGCCTAGTGGATGACGGAATGCCTGTGGCGAGGGTCTACCATCACTGCGTGGGCTAGACGGTGACATAGAATCCGAGGTCACCCTATAGATTGGACTGGCACCACTGGCGATATCCGGGTTAGAGAGTTTTGACCTGGGCTTTCCGACACGAAAGAGGTCCAAAAATGCCGGAACAGGTGCCTTCTTGGCGTTATTGAGTGAGGCAGAAAAGTCGGCAGGGGACGGCTTGGAATGGGCGGGTGGAAGAAAGTAGTTGTTTTTGACGAGAAGCTGCAGTCGGTAGGAGACGTCGTCTGCGTCGAATTTTTGTACCCTCGGGCCGTCTAGCTCCAACACAGGCACAGGAACTCCACGGTCTTGGACCGGAGATAAAGGGGAAGGAGGAGAGTCAGTGCCCATGCAGGTGGACATGGGATACACAGAGGACGAGGTCGAGGACTGTTGTGTGAGCAAGGAGTCGCGCACACTACTCCGCACACGATCGGGGTCGGCAGGGGTGGGCTTGAACGAGGACGGCGGGGAAGTGAACCGGGGCGGATGTCTGGCTTTGCCTTTTGACTGTAGCAAAGACGGAGTTGAAGTGGGTCCACATCTGAAATACGACGATCGACGTACCGTCGGGAGGGTGGAACCAACTGTCTCTACCTGGTTTTGCAAAATAGGATGGACACGCGCAGCGTCGCCGGGCGGTACCTCGTGACCATCCATCAGAGGCCCAAAGGTGCCAAAAGAAATAAAACTCCTATGTGCATTGGGTCCGTCGCGTGCTACGAAGGCAGAATCTGCCACGGTGGGACCAGGACGAGGTTGCATTGAGACGGGGCCATTTGGGGTTGCTGGCTGGCTAGCAACCAGGTCCAGCGCGTTCTCTGCGTCATTGGCGGCGGATATGTCGAGTACCTGGTCGACGACTGCTGTGCCCTTGTCATCGTGATGCGAACCAGCGGTGATGGTTCTCGTGCGCCGTCTGGAGGTACGAGAGCGCCGCGTGAGGCTGGCGCCGCTGCTGCTGGCGGTGCTGGCGAGCGAGTTCGAGCGTGAGGGGCCCGGGAAGGGCGCGACGGCGGGATCTGACATGGCCGCAGTGCGCGCTCGTCCGCCCCCGACTTTAACAGTGTGTGACAGTTGTCGCTGCAAAACTCACTCCAGTCTGACAATATCTTCCTCTTTAGGAAATCTTACATAATACAATATGACTGCTCGGTTCGCGATCGGCGCTTCTTCTTCCAATGGACTTCAACTGGACCTCCTCGTTGCAGCCTTTTCTCGACGGTGAGCTCGTCTACAGTGTGTCCCACGTCCAGGATGACCTTTTTTTTTTTTTAGCTTTGCCTCAGACAGATGGGTTCTTGCCAAAATGGCAGCTTATTGTAGCCACCATGGCCATTTTTAACACCATGCAAAACTTTGCCACCCTCAAGCTTACCCGCAGGCTGTACACCGGAGTTCCACCCTCCTCAAGTGCGCATCTCTTCACTCTGTCGTTCTGATTCGCCACGACGCTCTCCCACAGTCACTGCATTGCAAGCACGCACGTTCGCCGCGTGGACCCTGACCTCCGCAGTCGTAAGGGGATATGCCGCCTACAACATCAACAACAAAGTGTACGTACAGACAACCCTCCCCGCATAAGATCGTGACTCAGCCCTTGCAGCGTTTATGACATGGCTCTCCTCACGTACCTTATTGCCTTTGTGCACTTCACCTCCGAGCTCTTCATCTTCCGCTCAGCCAGATTTAACCTGCCAGTCCTCAGCCCCGTGATCGTGTCAAGTTGAGTTGCCCAACCAAACGATACTGACAGACATACTGACCCGATGCCGACAGCTGTTTCACTTGTTTGGATGTTGCAACAGTATGAATTTTATGTCAAGGCATGACCAGGATGGGGCCGCGCACCTCATCGCTTACGATGGTACTGATATCGGTGGAGTATGGAGTACTTATTTCTGACCGACTCGTGCTTTCGAAGCGCGTGCTCTGTTGTTGCGAACAAGCCTCCGGATCAGTACGGCTCGGAAAGCGTTGGTGAGATAGTGAGGAACACTCCGATGAGCGGAACGTGTCCGCTGAAACACGTACAGGGTGAACGTTTTCAACGTTCATTCGCGAAGCACATTGATGAGCTCCAACATAATTAGCAGTGAGAAATTGAATGGTTTGATCTCATCACGACTGCCCTTTCCGCCGTTACACGTAATACCAGATGTAGGTGTGGAAGCAGAATTAGCCGAGCACGCAATTCAAGTTGGAGATGCGATTCTTGACGGAAGCAATTCTGACCGAATAACAGATCTGCAAACACATGCGGGGACCGTGGGGTAACCTTGGCGTGCAGCAACCGACGTTCAAATTTCAACGGCGTGTCGATAAATCAGATCCGGATGAATCACGGGTGCCTACGGCAGCACACTACATTACAAAAAATTCAAATTCACAAACGTCGTAGGACCACTTGCCTGCTACAGAAATACACCGCATCGAAATTCAATCTCCGCCCTCACTACAGTGGTTCTTAGGCCGATAGCAAGCACTTTCATCTAAAATCGATCTTCTGCATGCAGATGAAGTTGCATGTAGGAGATGCCCGGTTGCGCAGCAACATCAACATCCCAATCGAGACTTGTCACACGAGGTTCAGTGGTATCATATTCCTGACAGGAAATTGCTAAAGAGTGCCTTGGGCTGTCTTATTTGCTGGAATTGTCTTCATGTGGGGGGCTTGTCGCGGAGAACAGATATATCTGCTACCCACAGTAACCAACTTGGCACACTAGTCCTAGATCCACTTTTAAAAAATTGGGCTTGAACTTTCGGCCCGCCCGGTTCTGAAAAAAAAAATTGATGGATCAGATCACGAGCTTTGCATGTCAGATGAGGCAAAGTGATTTAGGCGAGACCGTATCATGCATATTAATCATTTGGGATGGTGGCGACAAATGGCGCGAGCGATAGAGTGAAACATGCTTGGAGTAATCCAGGTGGGGGTCCTAAATACATCCCTGAAGCTGGAGATTCGCGCTCTTCTAAGAGTTGACTAATCTTTGAGGCCCGTCAATGATTGAATTGCTACAATGGATCTTGGAACTGCCAATAATACAATCTCCGCCTTTCATTGGTCACATGGAAGGATGTCTGACATACGGTTCCGCTCTCTTACGGTGGGGGAGCAGGTACCCCAAATCCGCGGGGTTTGGCGTCCATTCTATCCCCGGATTACATAATTAAGGGATTCTCGGATCAGACCTGAGGATTGATTTGCAAGTGCCGACCGAGAGTGTATAAAAACGCCCATCACTTTTTCTCCAAGGGGTCAACACATTACACAAATGTCCGCCGTATTGCAATACCCTCCAGAGCTCCTCTTCACCATCTGCGCACATGTCTACACCGCAGGCTTGCCGACATCTACCAGCTCCTTGGATCCCATCGCGCTCGGAGATTATCGCGCTCCAACCGCCTTGCCGTCATCAATGCCACCGAGCAACTGCTCGGAATCCGTCGTTCGCAGGACCCTGGTCAACCTCTGCCTCGTCAACCGCGCGTGGTACGACGCCGCCAAACCCTGGTTGTGGAGGAGGATCGAGGTCCGCCTCCCGCGCAGCTGGCTAGACCTCGTGGAGGAAATAGCTGGTGGCGAGAATCAAATCACAGAGGACAACAATACTGCGCTCGCCGTCCAGCGATCTATCCAGGTCGCTACCCAGGCAGCCCTTGCCAGCGCCACCCTCCCTGGCGCCTCCAACGACGAGGACGCCCTCAACAAATGGAAAGAGTCGATCCTTGAGACTCTTAGCGGCCCGGATGGGTCTATTCCACCAGACTTGCTCACCCCACCCGTCTCTCGCGATCCCAGTCCGCGTCGTCTAAGAGCAAAAAGCCAAAGTCCAGCGCGATGGAAGATTATGCGCACCATTAGCGACGCTGTGCAAAACGTAATGGAGCGGAGCGCGCACGGGGTCTATGGTAAGGTTACATCTTTTCGTAAATATCCACTCTGAACCACTGGTCTTCTAGTTCCGACACTGCATGACCCACGACCTGGAAGGTTTGTACAGCACATTGACTTTAACCATTTCCGGACCATTGGCATGCGCCGCTCCGTGGAAGAGGGTATGAATAGTCGTTTCGTCACTGGAGAACGTGTCGAGGCACTCTTAAAGGTTTGTCTACTCCACCTGCTCGTCATCCGACGCATGTGCGCTAAGACAATGTTGCCCCTGTCTAGGAAATGCCCAATCTTACGGCATTTGGGGCAACTGAGTATATGGATGGCTCGCTTACGTTGCCGGTCCTGAACGAGCTTTTTCTCCGCGGAAGCCACTCACGTGGTAGGGGCCGCCCGTCACGTGCTCGCGGACTCGTGACAAACGATAACGATGCTGATGAAGATGATCGGGAGAGGAGACGAGAGTGCAAAGATATTGAAGCAGTCGACCTGACGGGTTGTGTCAGTGCTGTGTTTGTCAGCGCACTTTCCGAGTTTGTCAACACTCATCTGCTCCTCAACGATGACGATTCGAGTAGCGCGAGTGAAGACGAGACGCGAATGAACACGAGGCGCTCTCGTGCTGTTCGCTTTGTCCGCGAAGAGTCGATGTCGTTCCCCGGACTTCAGCGTCTCTGCCTTCGTGGAGTAAAGTCCGTGCAACCACACGTGCTTGCCCCCTTTGTTCTCGCCTTCCCTTCTCTGACTCATCTCGACCTTTCTGGGACACGGGTTACGCCAGAGCTACTCGGGTTGCTTGGGGGATCGTCGATGAAAATTCAATCGCTCGCTCTAGCGCGATGCATTCGCTTGACTGGAGAGTCTATCAAGAATTTCCTTGTACATGCTCCCGCAGCTGCATGGATACAAGAACTCACACTCTATGGCGATCAAACATTTCCGTCGCCGCTATCTGCTGAGGATCTCAACGAAATATTCACCCTCGCCCCGTGTTTCACGAGCGGCCAGCTCACCTACCTCGACTTATCCAGTTCTCCGATAACCAACGAATTGCTGCAAGATGTTTGCAAGCCACAACCACGGCTGCGTTCATTGGGTCTTTCCTACATCCCAGAGCTGGAGCTAGAGGCCATTGCCACGTTCATCAAAACCAAGGCAGTCAATGTCGAGGTTCTGACAATTGCGTCGACCTCTCCGGAGCTTGATTGGGGCCGAGCTGGGCGAGGTTCCGCCCGTCAAGCCTCCATTGCATTGCACACGAAAATAGTCGGGCCATTGTGTACACCGCCCTATATGTCCGTCCTCAGCCCCGAGCCTATTGTTCCACAGGCACCTACTCGCCTTCGTGTGATCGAATTGTCCATACCTGCGTTGGTCAGCCTCGGAATGGGTGCTGGAAGTTGGCGGATCATTCGAAGCAAGGGTGGCAGAGGCTGGTATGTCGACACCGCGAGTGGGTGGGTGAATGGAGAGCTGAACAGGCAACTGCCTGTGGGCCATCCTTTACGGGCCGAACTTGACCGGTTGGCGAACGCAAATGGAAATATCAGCAGCGGGGTGGGGTGGCATGCGAGAAAGATGGAGGTATGTTACATGTGGTTTATGTTATGTATGCTTGCGCCAAGCTGACGTTGTGCTGTCCAGGTTCTTCATGGCCATGGCATGTTGGGCCGCGAGGACGGCTTATACGGCGCTGTGTCATTCGCGTATCAAGGATAAACCCGGATCAAAGAGATACCGATACATAACACCCTTTTTTTGAACCAAACGACCATATTTATATTTACATGTCATTTCTGGTCAGTTCGGCCGATACCATGGCTATCCTTAGACGATTCCTTTTTAAAAACTAGGGTGATGTTTCATTTATACTCGGTGCCGGTCCAAAGAGGTGTCAGTAGAAATTGGTTAGAACAATAGTACTGTTTGATCAACGTGTTGGGCAAGTGGCGCAGGCTAGACTTGTGTACATTGTGGGGTTCCGAATCCGACTGCACCGGACTTTGACCAGCAATATGTCATCGACCGGGTTGTGGGTCCGGTGTGCGTCATTTGCGCATCCATGACTTTCGTGTACTGTGCTAGTACGGAGTGCGGCGACGAAGTTGACAGGCTATTAGGAATCGCAGTACAATATGTATATAGAGTGCGCCGCAGCGCGGTATTGCCACGAGACACTCGCTTGGGCTTGGCGTTCGTCACACGCGAAGTCTCGTGTGAGGTGCCACTGGCGAATTGCCAGTGGTGTGCGCGTGTCTGTGGTATGTGCCTCAGAGCCCGGCAAGCAGACGCACGGAAAGAAAAAGCGAGCCGTGTGACATGATGCGTCGAGTATATTGCGAGGCTAAGCAGGCAGGTTCAGGCAGAACAAAGTTAGCATAGGTGACCGCGACGGCATTGACCGTTTCAGCCCCCCCCCCCCCCCCGGGCCCGCGGTTACCGGAGTAGCTTGTGCCTCTTCCTCTTGAAGTTTGGTACACATATGTACTTAGGTCCACGACGGAGAATAACGTCTACCGAAACTGTGCTATGTAAAGTGTGATGCCACGTTGCCTGCACGTTGAAAGTGTCAGACAGACCATTGACAAGTTGCAACATGGCACAGCTATGTACGACGTTGAGTCAAATGCGGTGATGCGAATGGACCACACTGGTGCGGCGCGTGTGTGGATATGGAACATTCGAACAGAAGCGGCTCGGGCGGCCATCTCCGATCACGATATGCAGGCGGTCAACATTTTACTGTGAATTAGAGGCTGCGGTACAGGGTAATATATATACAGTGCGACACTGGTGCGACTGCGGAATATCCCCTACATCGCGAGGGTCCCTGGTTCCCAGTTCAACACAACTGTCTCCTTGGTCCACCGGATTTCCTTTTCTGGCGTATGTTCTTGGCGTGACCTTGGCTCTTAGCAAGTTTCTCGAAAGTGCGGAGTCCCAACCGGCCAGCCACAAATACTCGGCGCGCCAAAGTTTGTTTTGTTTTCCAACCGACTTATTCCAAGGTACAACTTCAATTCTGCTGTATTGTGTGTGCCAGCGCTAACGCATATCAGTAGTGGGTTATCGCTTTGTTTACCTGTCTTCGTCCATAACTTCGAGGATGCTTACGGACGGCTCGCGATCGTCGACACCAGTGACCGAACCTGGCATCTCGGACTCTGCGTTTGACTCCAAGCAACCAATAATGATGCCAGAGGAGCCCTCTGGTTCATCTTCCGCTGTGAGAAGAACGACGGACGACCGTGTTGGGCAGAGAAGCACGAGAAGGGCGACTCTTCAGCAGCGTGCCGCTACTCTCATCCAGCCCACAAAAAAGATTGGACCTCCACCGTCCGTGTGGCGTAGCATACGGTCCATTATCCTGGCGTCATGTAAGCTCATTGGTCGGTTGCCGTCCATGGAGACAGTTTCTTCATGTATTTGTCTCACCAGGGTTGAATCTGCTTCTTGTTTGCATTCCGATCTCCGTATGCTTCGATTCTTTTTCCTATTTTGTTTCATCTCGTTACTCAACCTCGATGGGACAGTGGGCACTGCATTTCGCGTTGCCCGAACAGAACACACTCGTCTTTATCTGTGCGTGATCTTTTTTTTTTGGTTTTATATTGTCGACTCATTTGAGCAGTCTCGTTTCTGGCCATCATACCTTTGGCCAAGGTGGGTTGATAGATCGATAATTTACCTGATGGTGATCAACAAAGACCAGTTGCTTGCATTTGCCACGGATGAATTGTCGATGCGAGTCGGTCAGACGTTAGCTGGTCTCTTGAATGCTACACTAGTAAGTGCTAACTTTTTTTTCAATGGTGTTTTTTTTTTTTACCATTGTTTCTTCTAGGGAAATGCGTAAGGGACATTTTCTTGATTTGTCTAATCTACCAATTCACTTCGCTTTGCAGTGTCGAATTGATCGTTTCGGTACGTTCAAATGTGTTGTATATACTAACATGCGGTATCCTCATTGCATGCTTTGTCGTCATAGATTATTGCTTTGACCAAGTGCGAACTAGATATCGTACAATCGTCTCGTAAGTAAATTATGATTTCCGTTGGTGCATTGACAAATTCAGCTTGTAAGTTATCGGGTCCATCCTTAGTAATTTGTGTAAGTCTTTTATTGTGCATCTACTGGAGCTTCCCTCATCTTTATCGGTGGTTGCACAGTACTTGTATTGGGCATGTGTTTCTTTGCGGGAGGTTTGA
Source organism: Spongispora temasekensis (assembly GCA_038094675.1). Lineage (NCBI taxonomy): Eukaryota > Fungi > Basidiomycota > Agaricomycetes > Boletales > Boletaceae > Spongispora > Spongispora temasekensis. Next base: position 8,843 of record JBBPUL010000374.1, on the reverse strand, counting down.
AGTTCTCGGAACAGGGTTTCGGGACCAGTATGTGATCTTTCTTGTTTTCATTGATATGGTTTGAAATCCTGGACCAAAAGTCGCGGCGCAAATGAACTCGACTCTTTTGACGATCAGTGTCATTGCTGTTCTTCTCCCTGGCGCTTTCTTGTTCTCTACTGAAACAACGGGAGGTACTTTCAATGCAACCCCATCTATCCTGAGGATGAGCCATGGTGTATGTTCAGTAATTTGACTTCATGAGTTTCGTATCTTAATATCTCGCAGGTTGCCGTCATTTTACTATTCAGTACGAGTTTGCCCCGCGGCAATGGTTACTAACTAACACATGCCTAGTTTATTTCTCGTACCTTTTCTTCCAACTCTTTTCGCACAAGGCACTCTACCAGGATGACAGTGATGAAATCCACGAGTCGAAAAAATACGCCAAGAATCCATTCAATTTGAAGAAACGCCTGAATAAAAGGGGAGCTTCATCACAACAGCTCACAGATAGGCAACTTGTCATTTCTCCTCCACCCACTAGCGAATTTCCTGAACAAAACGTTGATCCGGAATCCGCTGCTGTCGTCTCGCTCACGTCTCCCGAGGAAGAGATCGAGGAACCTCAGATGAATGTCATTGTCTCCATCGGGCTCTTAGCGGTCGTCACTGTGGTGAGTTTACTACATAGACCCAAATGTGACCACTGATGTGTTGCAAAGCTTGTTGCAGTTACGGCGGAGTTTTTAGTTGACTCCATTAATGGCTTGACGGAGACTGGACATATCAGCAAGGAATTCGTGGGAGTTATTCTACTTCCCATCGTCGGTAATGCTGCAGAGCATGTTACTGCGGTGGTGGTATCTGTCAAGGACAAGTTGACGCTCAGTCTGGGTGTTGCGGTTGGCTCGAGTATTGTGAGTGTTGCATTACTGTACTTGGTTTCCAGACGTTGAATGACCTCTTTCGCAGCAAATCGCGCTCTTCGTTATTCCGTAAGTTAATTTATATACTTAAATGTCGTGTCTCACTTTAACGCAGGTTCATTGTTATATTGGCATGGATACTTGGCAAGCCACTTACACTTCTGTTTGATCCTCTTCAATCTATTGTCTTGTTCCTATCTGGTATGCCTTTTATGTCTATTAGAAGACTGGTGATTGACCTTTTTTTTTGCATTCACCCGCAGTGCTTACCGTCAACTACGTCGTGCAAGACGGCAAGTCGAACTGGCTGGAAGGGATGATCCTGATGTGTACGTCTATTGATCCCGAATGTCAATTTGATATCCTTAAAATGTTTACATTCAGGTCTCTACCTGATTCTTTGTGTCACGTTTTGGTATTACCCAGGTAGGTTTCCGCACGGACTTGCTCGATGGTACTTCTGATCACAGCCGCAGGTGTTACGGAGACGAGCTGCTCATAAAATTGCTCACGCTGTTGATACTCCCGAACTCGATCAATACTTTTGCATGTTCTCGAAAACACACCAATCGCTAACCTACTTACTATGACACAACTTATAGTCTGACGTGTCGATGTCATGGTTCCGACATGCATAATTATCATTTGCCATGAACCTGTAATTAATTTGTATCCGGTTCCATTACGGTTGGTTATTGCACGAGCTCATTTCAGGCATCTTGGAGTGCTGCTTCAATGACTACTGGTTATGATATCGTGATGCTAACCAAGTGGAAAGAAAGAGAAAATAGATTAAAAGTAGTTGCTGTGGCCATTGAATTTTTGCCATTTCGTCTGGTGGACCCAAGTCCCACTAGACAAGACAAACACAAGTTGTAATCATATGTACATGGCCCAAGTTGGAAGGTCATAGTAGCAGCATTCCGAACGGGCGCGTAAGACCACAAAGACTGCTGCTTACCCATCCAACCTTGCTTCTTGTGCCAGATGGGATATGTATATATTGATTCAGATCATGGTTTGCTCCATAATTGGGGCTGTTGAACTTTAGAACCATCATTCAATGCATTTGCAACTGGTATAAGGTCTGGCTTGGCAAATTCCACAATCCCCATTACATCTGTTAGCAGTGCAGCTTCCAATATCTGCCTGAACCCCACCACACTTGATACAAGGACAATTTAGAACTGGTCACTCTAGCATGTACCACAGAGGTCAAGTGCTTGATCATATTGTGGGTTGCAATCTGTATGGGTATAAGTGTATGGGCTCAATGGAGACATACATACCTGATAGCTTACTATTTTGATAGCAGTCAAAGATCCACAATTGGCTGGCAATGGATTGCCCCTTAAGGGTGGGGGGGGTATAACTCAGCACATCACCTTGTTGTGTCCTGATACACAGGATTTGGGCAGATTGAGCCCTTCAGATACTCCACACTGGGAATCCTGATTGATCCCAGTGGCAGCAGCAGCACTAATGAGGGCAAAGCCCATGAAGAAGTACATTATCATCACCAGATGAATGAGGACTAATAAGCAAAGTATATATAACCCATCCACTGATGTGATATTATGTAAACTGCAGGTGGAAGAAATAGGGTAACTTACATAAACATGCTTCTTAAATTTTCAAATTTAAGTTTTCCTGCAGAATATTTTATGTTTTATAAATGTGGCCATACTATAGCCACAACTTGATTCTATCAAAATATTACATTATGTGGCCCCATGGGCTGCTAATGATTGGTAGTGGTTGTATCTGGCATTGTGTTACAGCTGGGTCAGCTGGCTGCTACACATAACTACAGTGGCTCAAAAAAGTGTTCCAATGTTGGGTCATTTTGGATAGTGTTGTATTTTGTAAAATAACTACAACAAATAAAGACAAACACTTGCAGGGTCACTGGTAGCCCTAACCCCGTACATCATTATTGCTCCCTAAGTCATGTGACCAGGTTGCCATGGTGTTGAGATATGATGATTTTAAAATGTCATGTCATTGGAACACTTTTTTGAGCAGTATTCTATTCTAGGATTTTAGTACTTGGTATGCCCCCCCCTTTGCTCTTATCACTGCCTCTATCCTTCTAGGCATGCTTTCTATTAGTTTATGACACTCCTCAACTTCTATCCTTTGCTGGGACTTCATGCTTGTTAAGATTTTTCTTTAGGATTTGCCAGAGATGTTCAATAGGATTTAGGTCTGGAGATTGTGTTGGCCAGTCAAGTACCTTGAACTCTTGGGAATTAAACCAATCTTGGGCTTTCTTGGAGGTGTGTTTGGGATCATTATCTTGTTAAAAGATAATGCTCTCCTTTAGAAGGCCATAATTTTTCATGGAGGGAAGCAAATTATGCTCCAAAATGGAAACATATTGCTCAGCATTCATCCTCCCTTCCACCTCTGCAAGGATACCCACTCCATTCCAACCCATACATCCCCAAATCATCAAGGAACTGCCTCCAAACTTCATTGTTCCCTGTATCTTCTTTTCCTGCAGTGGTTTTCCTGCCTCTTTCCATATGTACTGTCTTCCATCTGACCCAATCCTATTGATTTTGGTCTTATCTGACCAAATAACCCTAGTCCAGTCCTCCACAGTCCAGTTTTGATGCTTGAGAGCAAAAGCAAGCCTTTGATTCCTGTGCTTGACAGATAAGAGTGGCTTTTTTCTTTTTTACCACAGCCTTCAAGGATGCAGACTTCAGCACATTGCGAATAGTTTGGGTAGAGATTGGAGAGGACAAAGCAGAGTTGATAAGATGAGTAGCTTGAACAGCATTTTCAGCCTTTCCAGAAGTGATACTTGAGATGATTCTCCTTTTATCAGTTGGAGAAAGCTTAGAAGGACATCCAATTCTAACATTCTCCTTGTCTGGATGGATATCTTTGATGACCCTGGCTACAGTAGACTTTCCTAGCCCAGTTTTGGAGGAGATCTGTCTAGCAGAAAGACCAGATTCAGAGAGAAGAAGGATATTGGCTCTAATAGAGGCAGAAATGGACTTCATAGTGAGGTAGAGTTAGCTGAAGTGTGTTTATAGTGGTTAGTATTATGTCATTTACATAAGTGTATAGAGTTATGACATAACTTCTATCAGAAAGTGCCATATTGTTATGTTATGTACCAAATAATGAGTGATGGCATAAAAGTCAAAAAAGTGTCCCAATGACATGACATTTTACAATCATCATATCTCAACACCATGGCAACCTGGTCACATAACTTAGGGAGTAATAATGATGTAAGAGGTTAGGGCTATCAGTGACCCTGCAAGTGCTTGTCTTTATTTGTTGCAGTTATTTTACAAAATACAACACTATCCAAAATGACCCAACATTGGGACACTTTTTTGACCCACTGTATAATGCTGAAAAAGAAGAATTCCCTGATGGTATCAATAAAATGTTATATCAAAACATGTATTGTAATTAGCACAGGATGCTGACTGTAGCTGTTGAAATATTTGAACTCTTTAATAGAATCATTCTAAAGGCAGTCTATAGCTGAGGCAAGAGAAGTGAGTGATTAGTGATCAGTAGATTATACTTCATCTACAATCTGTTATGATCTGCCCCTCTTTTTTCTTGATCATCTTTGATCACATTTATAATATATTACTCAAGCATGCACAGCCTTTCTATTTGTCATTTTCTATGACTGTGTGTACCCCTTATCTCCTATCTCTGACTCATATATTCTGTGAGGTTTCTTGTACTTCTATCATACACAGCTTCCTAACCCATTTTGTGTATAACTCACTTTCTATATCTCCCATTCCTCCTTTTAGTCTTCTCTCCTTTTGCACTATAGCATAGCTTGGTCTGTGCATAAGAATGGTACTTATAAATAGGGTGTAGTACAAGCCATGTATTGTTAGCTTGGGCCTACTTGAGATAACAATCTATTACATCTTTGACCCTCTCGCTCCCCTTTGCTCTCCCTTAGACCTATCTTGGCCTTGCAGCATCTTTACTCAAAGATACTCTAAACTTGTCCTCATCATTACTACATACTCACCTAGGCAGAGTAGTAACTGGTTACCTTGCATTATGCTTAGAACCTTCACCCCTTGTCTTCATCTTGCAACTTTAGGTTGCACTTTGAGTCTATGGCTGATGCTACCTGCACCTGTCATAACACAATCCTTGTGCAGCCTTGTTTAGAAAACTCAGCATTTATCAGAGAAAAGAAGAAGTACTATATATAAGTGGAAGGTAATATTCAAACAAATTGACTCTTCTGATTTGAAGCCCAAAATTTTCTCAGGCAGCACCTAATTTCATAACACCCTAGTTTTGAGCTGTCATAGGATGTTTCCTATAAGTAAGTAACATCTATAGATTTTTACCCATCAACTATTATATTGTGTCACATTTGCATTACTAATAGTGTTAGTAAGCACTCAAGAAGTCCATTAAATAGTTATTGATTATCAAATATAGTATGCCTTTTTATTAGTGGTAACTACATAAATGCTGAGCACACAATTAAAATCACTGACAATAACTAATCACTACATCAAGATCTACATTTGATGAGGAGCTTGATCCATTTGCCACCCTCCATATTCCATTTCACATCATGTTTTTTGAATGATGGACTACCTATCTATTGTAGTATACCATATACATAAAGAAATAGTTCACATGCCTGGAGATTACTTAAGGCTTTTCAGCAGTACTGTATTTAACAGGAGTTTGAATATCTTTTATACTTGAATCACTATGTTCTACAATCCCAAAGGTGAGTAAGAGGGCTGAGGGGTTTTCCAGTCCTTGAACAGGTTATAAGTCCTGATGAACAGTTGTGCAAAAATGCCATTACCTTTATTTCTCTCACCTTGCCTAACCTGGCCCAGGCCTGACAGGCAAAATATTATGGTTGCCTGTGTGCTAAAATATCCTGGCACTTCTTTGATATAGTAATGCTCATGGAGTAAAGACCATCCATTGCCTTTTGGCATAGGGAGACTATGTTCTCCTGATCTAAGGGCTCTAGGCATTTAGCAATGTGACACCTCCACTCTCTTTTCCTTTCTGAATTGGTTTAATGCTGATGCCTATCTTCAAAGACTCTTTATCATGTTCTCTGCTCTTCAGAATATCTCCAAGCTTAGTGGCTTCAACTACTACAAATAAATTAGGGAGATGAGTACATTGCTTCACTTCTGAGGCCTCTTGATCAAGATTCATCACCCTTACCCCAGCTGGTAAAAAACTAGCACCAGAGAGAACTATGGCTACATTGAGGTGTTCAAAGGTCATGGTGAATTCACTGATGACAAGAAGAAGCAAATTGATAACTGGAATGACTTGGACAACTAAGCCCTAAGTTATCTGCAGCTATGCCTCAAGCCACAAGTTGTGGCTCATTTTTAGAAGCACAGTATGGCCTTGAGCCTTCTCAATGCACTCAAAGCACTAACATCTTTTTTATTACCTTTATCTACTGAGAGTTTAAGATAATGCTAATGCTGACTCTTTCAGAGAACAATTACCCTACCAGCTCCTTTGTGAAGCTCAATGACCACTTCAATGCTCTCAAGGAGTATGGGCACAAGGCACTCATTGAGATCCAGTCTTATCCATTCTCATGTGTGTTATAACAGGCGTGGGTAGTGTCAGCCGTAGACTTGATGCACAACCTAAAGCTGCAAGACAAAGACGAGGGGCAAAGGTTCTGAGTGCAATGCATAGAGACTAGTCACTACTCCACCTTGGCAAGTATGTAGTGACATTGAAGATGAAGGTCGAGTGTCCTCGAGCAAAGATGCTGTGAGGCCAAGTGGCTTGAAGGGAGAGCAGAGGGGAGTGAGAGGGTCAAAGATGTAATAGATTGCTATCTTGAGTAGGCTCAAGCTAGGGTTACACCACTTGTACTATGCCCTATTTATATGTAAGAGTCCTGCGCATAGACCAAGCAGTGCTATGGCTCGATAAGAGAGAGAGCTAAAAGAAGTAACTGGAGATAAGAGAAAGTGAGTCATACACAGTGTGAAATGAGTCAGAAGGCTGTGCATGATAGAACTACATAGAATGTTATGGAACATGTGAGTCACAGATAAGAGATAAGGGAAATGCACAGCTGTAATGCTGACTAATTGAAGGGCTGTGCATATTTTTAAGTAATACAAGGCATAAAGAAATGAGAACGAAGAAAAAGAAAAAGGGGCCAATTATAACAATGTGTATTATTGAGGCCGAGGGTCATATCCAAGTATTAGCACTTTGTTTACTCCATTTCAAAGCTGCCCATACCTTCTCCTTGATTTTGTTAGCATGCAGTATCCACAGCAAAGCTTGTCATTGTTTCTCATGTCAGAAAGCTGATCCACAGGCATTAAGTGGCTATTACTCTATTTGGAGTATGGTTGCCCCATGATAGCTAGGAGATAACAACTCCTAAATAAAACTGTTTGAGCTGCACATGTCTGGCACTAAGACTGGTTTGCATTGCTATGGCATAGACCTCATTCAAGAGGACACATTTAGCCACCAGTAAATAAAGATCAATCCCTATCACATATAGTGGGTCAGTGTAGCTGTTCTGGGCAGTGCAATACAGTGGAATAGTAGACTCTTCTGTAAGATCTACAGTCTTGGTGTACCAAAATGTCAGCCATAGCCAGGCAGAATCCAGTTCCTCCCCATTTGACTCTCTGGTCCTAAGCCAGTGTACAAGACTCATCCTCATGAGACAAAACTCCTGTGGTGCCCTCTTTGTGGTAATGGCAAGCAGGTATATGTAGATTAAAATCAGATGCACTTATTTTGGCATTAAATGCATTATTCTGAAATCTGATTGGGACTGGAATGGGAATACCAATTTCCAGCTAGAAGCTGCCAATATCCTCCCTTTCCTTCTTGAAGCATTTTTTAAGGCTTGTAAAGCCACCACTCCTTCCACTAATCTTTACTTCACTTCAGTTTTCTTCCTCCTCTTTCTGTTAAATCAAGATGTTGAGAATCAGCACCTACCAGTTTGCATTTCTGAGATTAGAGTTTGACAGAAAAATGAAATCAACTCTGGGTAATGCCAGCATATGGGATGGCAACAAGGTGACCTTCTGTCTATGATAGATTAAAATGAAACTCTATCTCAAGGTCAAGAATTATAACTGAAGAAAAGAAATGTATGCTGTAATATAATAGGCAATGCCATCTAGTTTATGGTGCAAATGTTGAAAAAGTTCACTGATGAAGATGATACTAATAAGTGGCCAAATATGGTCCACCTAGAAAAGGTGATCAAAGAATATTTCCTCATTGACTCATTGTAGCACAAGTCTTATAAAAAGCTGCCAAACTTGAAGCAAGGAAGTGACTTCCACTCCTTTATAAGGGAATTCATGAGTTTATACATAGATGCTAAGTGCAGAGCAGGTGAAGTGGTCCACATCCTTAAAAGGTCCATAAATTACAAAATTCACATGGAGCATAAGCTCCATACTACTGATGAGCTTGTGGTAGATGACATTCAGGGAGACATAAAGGCCTATATGGCTATAAATAAAAAATATAAAAATATCATCTTGACTTGTCTCACATCAGGTACCACTATCAGTCCATGCCTGTTCTCTTGCCACCCTATCACCCCATGCTTCACACCAACCAGCACTTAACTTGGTTATGATGTGCCCATGGATATTAATCAAAAGATGTTCCTAAACCCAAGGACTCCAGACACCTATATGTGTTTTGGATGTCAGCAAAAAGGACACATTTGGGCAATGTGTCTCACAAATCCCTCTCACCACCTCTGCAACTGTGCTTTGTATGAGGCTCATGCATAATTTATAAAGCTTGGATGACAGAAGAAGCTAAGGCTTATTGGCATAATAAGATTACAGCCAAGAACAAGGTCAAGGCAGGTTTTTAATGCTGATCACTGATATAAGGGTATCAGTGGTCTCAGACAATATTTCT
>JBBPUL010000373.1:0-22557 GCA_038094675.1 Spongispora temasekensis | reverse complement strand
CTAAGAGTGGGGGACCGCGACTTAGGTCACAAAGACACAAGAGGTCGAAGCTGGGGACAGCTCGACTCTTGGCCTGGTTTATATATTGTCTACTACATTAAATACATGAGGCATTAGTAAGCTACATATGTCTACCATGAGGCGGTCCAGACTAATGATGTCATAGATAAGAGATAAGAAGGTCCAGACCTCTGACGTCATAGATGATGTCATGTCACATGATCGGTCTAGACCAGTGATGTCATATTACGTAAGCCGGTGTGCCACACCGTTGTGATCAGAAAAAGGAGGCGAGTTTGAATAAGGTTACAACAAGGATGACTGGTGAGGCGTGGACGAACCAGCAAGGATGGCTGGAGAGACATCTGAAGGTGCAATGAGAGGCGTCGTGGTTAGGACAAAGAGAAAAGAATAGGGGCCATAGACCAATCGTAACACAAACACATGGTGCACCGGTTCCTTGACAAAGCAGACAAGTCATCCACCAGCAACATGCACAAGCACGTCAAATCGTGCTGGGGCACAGAGGTCTTGAACTCTATCAGTAGCGCTTCTATGCTCAATAACGCATGCCAGGGTGTAGCAAATTTTAGATCTAGCAGGTCAATCATATCAGCGCTAAACATCAAAGGAAAGGTGTCTTACTCTAACAGGCAACCTACAAAGGTGGAGATGAGAATCGAGATCGTTCGATGGGTTGTTGAAAACCTACGACCATTCAAAATCGTAAAAGACCACACATTTCAGTTTTTAATGAAAACTGGGCGCCCAGAATATTACTTACCACATCTCAGTACTGTGTCGCGTGATGTCAAAGTCATCTTCGGGCGGGCATGCACCAAGATTGCTACAATGTTGCAGGTTAGTTTGTGTTGTATAGTCGAGGAGACGCTAATCCATACCTTATTAGCAATACAACGGTGAACTCAACTTCACAACGGATTGTTGGACCTCGCCAAATCACAAGGCACTTGTTGCGTTTGCAGTTCATTTGACTGTGGATGGTAAGCCATGTTCGTACATCCTAGATGTGGTCAAGGTAGCAAAAGTGAGTGATGAGCAACACTAACATATCACATACCTTGCTGAGTATGTCTCAGTCGCACACTGGCCAAACCCTTGCCGAAACATTCGCAAATGTCCTAAATGAATTCGGGATATCAGATAAGGTAGGCAGAAAGCACTTAATATAAATATGAAACATACCTAAAACAAGCAAATAGATTTTAGCTGTGATGGCGGACAATGCATCATCAAATGACATGATGACAGAGCACCTGAGCGACTTGGTGGCTCATTTTGGTGGTAACGCTAGCCGTGTATGCTGCGTGCTTCACATCACCAACTTAGTCACGAAGAGTTTATTGAAACCATTCAACTCACCAAAGAAGAAAGGTGATGGCAAAACGAAAGTTGACATTGAGATGGACACTGCCAAAATCCAGGGCTCGAGTAACCCGAGCGATGATGATGATGAAGGAGGCGAGGAACCAGAAGGGGATATAGAAAAAGAGGCAGACAATCTGGAAGGGTGGGTTGACGAGGCTCAGTTATTGAGCTGAGATGAACGTGCGCAGCTTGACGGACATGTTCGTCCACTGAAGTCAGTATACTATAACAGTGGAATCATTAGAATACATACAGCAATCACAGACCATGTGTCTTGGACATGGTCCCAATCCTTCATCGACAAGGCAAACTTTGTCCATCAGTCAGGACTCAGCGGTTGGTCATCGATTGTCTCACTCATGAGACACACTCCTACGCCAGTTGGTGAACACATGAACCACCACTGCAACCCGGTAGGTACTACGAAGTTCTCCTTCATAACCTTGGTCAACTCCTATTCATTGAGAATATATATCACATGGTTGGATACTCTTTGTCTGGCAGGTGGTGGGTAACTAAGAGACGGGTGTGCGGGTAGAAAATCACTGACCTGGACCCGGACCCGTGCGCGATCCGAAACCTGACTCTCACGGGTTACCCCAACCCGTGCTCTAGCCTAGGGGTAACCCATGGGTTTACCTGCCATGGGTATTGACCCATGACACCTGTGCACAGGTATGTACCCATGAACATGGGTACAGGTTTTGATGGGTATAGGTATGGGTGGATGCCAGGATACCCATGGGTTTACCCATGCAGTTCCCTGTGCATTTCCACATTGAAAAGTTCCACCTACTCCAATACCTGGAAGAAGCTGAGAAAAAGAAGTGGCCAATCTATCTTAAGAGCGTCAACCTTGCCTTTTCTATGGGCTATACTTTCAAGACGCTATGAGAAACCCTTATGAAACCTGGCGTTTCGATTCACAAACTATCACCACCTCCAGATCTTGTGCCAGGTGATTCCCGACCACAGCTGGCAGGCGAGAAACGATCATATGATGATGGGTTACCTGAGTACTCTATGGCAACATTCCAGCATTACTTGGTAGACTTCATTGTTGCTGATGATCAAGTATGTCTTCCTTTATTACGGATCTGTGTCATTCTAACTGAGTCTCATAATGCTACATTCTTTAGTCCATCAGCGTCATTGAATGTCCTGAATTTAGACGGTTGTTACTCCTACTTTGCCCTGGTCTTTGGGACTCGGATATCCCTAAAAGGACCAAAGTATGTGAGCTGATTCTTCAAACATGGAAGGAATACTTTCAAGCATTGAGGATGGATCTGCAGGTATATCGTTCATGCTGCAATATCAATGAACAGAATTTTTCTGACATATTCCAGGATGCACTCAGTAAAATATCATTCACAGCGGACATCTGGTCTGATGCAGCTCGTCAACCTTTTATGGCTGTCACTGCTCACTGGATTAGCCAGTCTCCAAAGATGTCAAAGCTACAGCTCAGGGTGGCATTGATCGCCTTCTATTACCTGCCTGAGAGTCACACGGGGGAAACCATTGCGAAGAAATTTCTCCTCCTCATACAACATGCAAAAATTACAAACAAGGTACGCCATATCACTACTAAATTCCCCCAGCTAACCTGACTTTGATAGGTGGGACACTTCATGCTGGATGGTGCTGCAAACAATGATGCGGTGATGAGACATCTTTCTGTACTTCTTGCTTCACACGGAATTTCCTTTGACGCTGATGAACGTCGGATCCTTTGCTTACCTCATCTCCTCAATACGTGTGCGAAGCATGTTACAGAAAATTACCGCAGCACAACTTTTCCTACTTCTGGTACTCAAATGTGGGTTGATGGACTCGGGAACAGAATCAACAAGAATGTGTACTTGGAAGGGCTCAAGCAGGACCCCATCAAACTCGGACGACAAATCATTCGCTGCTTGCATGCATTGCACCTCTGCCGACAAGCCTTTAATTGTACTATCAAGAATGGCAATGAGATGGGTCTTTGGTTGAATTCGGATGGCGAACATGTTGACATCACTGAGAAGCAACTCATCTTAGACATCAAGTTGCGGTGGGACTCTGTGTACCTGATGCTTAATTGCCTTCATGAGATGCAACTGGTGAGTAACAGGCCTATCTAAATTGGAATAGGACTGGCTAATAAGCTGATTGTAGCCTCTGGAACAGTTTTTCAAGCTACTGACCCAGCACGATATTGCTACCTACCAGTTGAGTGAAGTCGGATGATTGCTTCTCTGTTACATCGAACTTGTTCTCGAGGTATGTACATTTCGAATGAGCCTTGGAGATTCGGTGATCGCAACTAATCATTTTATATATCGTTTTAGATCCCTTACCTTTCACAGAGGTCTATTTCATCGGAAATGATGCCTATGCTTGGCATGGTGGTTCCCACCTTCGGAAAGTTCATTGGGCAATGGAACCGCATGGTTGAACTGGTTCCACATTGTGCGCCATTTATCCGTCCTGGGCTGGAGTGTGCTAGCAAGTACTTGGAACGATTGCACAAAATGAATGCCTATATCATTGCAATGTGTATGTGTTCCACTTTCTTCCAATTCGGGTGATCATCTATTTATCGTAACCAAGTGGATAACCCGAATATCTGATTCTTGCATATCATGGTGCACTGGGAACCTGAACAGAGGACTGAGGCATGAGCAGTAGTCATCCAGATGGTATGTTCATTGCTATTATGTTGTGCCACATATGACATATTGTTGTTGCAATGCCCCACTCTTTCATATAGATGAGGGAGTATCGTACACATTCCACAACCATCAAGTGATCCTCCATCTAGAAAACCTTGCCCAGTGTGCTCTCTCGCGGAGCACTATGGTATCGCAACCCCAGATGTAACAGATCCTGAACCAACAGGATCTGGCCTACCAGTCAGCGTTGATTCTGAGCTAACCACTTATCTCGATGTTCAAATTCCCAAAAAAGCCAATCCTATGGAGTTCTGGCAGTTCTCTAGAACATCCTATCCGACGCTTTTTCATATTGCCATGGACTACCTCCCTATCTAAGCTTCATCAGTCCCATGCAAGCGCGCTTTCTCGTCAAGCGCTGAGACAATTACGAAAGAAACGATGCAACCATATCAGTCCTGCCTTGATGGAGGCACTACAAATGATTAAGTTTTTCCTGAAGAAAAGGCATTTAGATTTCATGCAAGGATTGCTCACATCAGAAAGTGATGTGGACAAGGATCTGGAGGATGATGAATGTGAGGATCTACTTGGAAAGATTGTTGGTGACTCCAACCGGGCAGACGATATAATGGACTCTATTATGATACTCATAGCTCGACAAGAGGGTGACTTGCCCAAGTATCTTTCTTGATTCTACTTGTACAATGTTCTAGACTTCTAGTAACCCACAGTTTCCTTGTATAGCATTGATCTAGCCTCTAAGTATTGCCGCGACTTGGCTTAGGCTGACGACTGTCTTGCGCAACATGGCATGGCATAACAACGGCAATAATGACATAGCAGCGTGCCGCACAGGCTATGCCATCTTCGAGGTCATCGGTTCACAGAAGGCCCATCCAGGACTCAATCACTGACTTTGCGAAATTCGCCAAGATGGTTTCTCTCAACTTTTCCCCTTCAAGAACACCGCCGACGCGCTTGAGAACACCAATGATGTCTCTGAAGGTGCGTGCATGAGCTGTGGCATATGACAATGCCTGACCTGCCAACCAGGCATTTTCAACAACTATCTCAAATCCCTCCTCGAGCCGGGGGTGGCACAAAGGCCCCAAAAGTCAAGCTCGTCGTCCGGGACTTGAGGTGCAGCACCCCTCGCCAGCACTGTCTCAGATGGAACAGACATTGAATGCGATGCCTTTGAGGATACCCAAGAAATTCTCTGCGACCCATCTGCCATCGCACCCACCGCCCCAAAGGCCCGACCTTGTGGCCCAGTTTGGTCTTGGCCACTCCCACTTGAGTGCCATGCTCAAATTTTGCATCAACGCGCATGTGGACTACATGATCATACAGGTCACCACACCCCTCAAACCCACCTTTTGCCATGTGCATCTGTGAGTAGTACGCGTACAGTTACTGTTTTTTTTGATTCATTGTACCTGGCCAGTTCATCGGCTACAAGGACATGCTCGACGAGGACAGGTTCCCCTGGGCCCCGTGTGCACTGAAAAAGTTGAGTAAATGTATGTGTACAATAAATATGTATCAAATGTATACACAAAAGTTGAACCAGTTGACGATGACATTCAAATTATTGGCTGGCCGGCTTGAGCCGCAGAGCAGGAGCTAGCCGAGCCGAGCCAAGCTGTTGCTATGTATATGGCTCAGCTTTTGATGGCTCGGCTAATACATTGGCTCAGCTACAGTTTAAGCCAGCTATTAGCTGAAGCTGTGGCAACACTAACCAGGGTGGAGGGTTGTCCAAGCACATAAGATGCCATGTGGACAGGTTCAGGGGTCAGAAGCATAGACAAAAGTGGAGTTGAAGGGCCCGGTGGCAGGCGGACCCTGAAGGGTGAGGTGAGTGGATTAGCATGAGGAGGTCGTGCAGTGGAAGAAGGTGTGGGTTTCCATGAGGGACCCGGAATTGGTGTGGATGGCACCATTGGTGGCAGAGGAGTTTCCATCACCAAGATTGGGGTGGGACCAGCCGTTGCAGGATTATCAGAGTAGGAAATTGTCCATGCTATCATCATAGCATGGAACTCATCCATGGTAGTGGCGATATGGGCTGGTCAAGGAGGAGGTGTGTTTTGAGATCAAATGGGCCTCTTGGATTCAATGTGAGAGATGGAGGACATAACAAGGGGGAGGTTGCCAAGGGTGGGAGTTAATTGGGTAAAATACAATTCGAAGAGAATACTTAGGTGCCTCACGAGGACACTATTTATGCCCACACTTGGATGGGAGAGTAGAGGTTGGGGGAGACTGGGGATCTACCTGACTACGGCTGATGATTTAGCTCACTGAGGCTACAGATCTTATTTAGAGACGAAGAGACTGTGATTTATCTAAATCCCAAAGGAAGTCCCACTGTGCTGCAATATATGGGTGTAGCAACTATATTTTGGATCAGAATATAATAACTGGTGAGGCAAGCCTCAGACTACACTCTTTGGGAACACCTAACAAGGATTGCATATGCACCCCGAACGTTTCTTGCAGTTACATGTATGGTTGGCAGGAATAACCTGATCTGTCCCTTATCACTGGGAGCTGCGAGGTCTTTTCCATCCGATGAATCAGACACTGGCGAGCAGAAGTCACGTCAACCAGGAAAAGAGGGAATATATGAGTGCGCTCTTGATTGGATGTACCCCAGATGGTACAGAGCCTACACTAGTGGGATTTGGGTTGTTGAGACCCACACACTCACCGAAGACCGCTAGAAGAAAGAAAAGGCAAGTGGATATGTACGCGTTTGAAGGAAATGGCAACAGGTGAAGATGTGATGTAAGCAAGGGTTGTGATAAGGCAGAAGGGGCATTGGGGATCGAAGAGACCAGCAACAAGAGGGAGTTTTGATATTTTGTTAGAGTCGAGCTCCTCACTATCACTCAAAGAGAATGAAAGCTCTAGAATATCGAAACTAGGGAATACGATACAGGACTCAACTACTTATATACTATCAAACATGTGTTCTACGCATGTAACTACATCATAGGACTAGATCATGATATGTAAAGATGTGAAAATTAAAAAGTTTTAACACAGACACTACAAAGCCTATAAACAAGGGTTGTTTTGCTGATGCTCTCGAATTCATTTCCTGCCTGGCATTTGGGTGGTTTCACTGAGGTTCTGTACAACAAAGCCCTGGGATGTATATTGATATTTAACTTCAGTTCCTTCATATTGACACCTGCAGAAGGGCATCAGCACAAATGTATAAATGGGTAAATTTAATATTGTTGAAACTGATCGAAGCTGATATAAAAGATATTACTATATAATATTGAGTATGATATTGAAGTTGGTACACTCCAACTATGATTACCAGCTACTAATCAGCAAACTAACTCTGTCTGTCAAACTCTGGACAGCTCTATCCAGACTGTCCAGGTCTGGACAGAGCTGTCCAGAGTTTGACAGACAGAGTTAGTTTGCCGATGCTACATGCACTAAGCATAGTTGAGCTAATACCAACTAATGAGTTGAGACAACTTCATCAGCAAACTAACTCTGTCTGTTAACCTCTGGACAGCTCTGTCCAGACTATCCAGAGTTTGACAGACAGAGTTAGTTTGCTGATGAAGTCATGAATTGACATGTCACTGACACCTGTCAATCATGATTATCAAATGATGTCAGTTACCCTGACATTCATATTAATCCCTGACATATTTAAAATAACATTAGAGAAGTGTCAATCATATGTTGATTATGAAACGTAATATGAAATGTTTCATAATAACAGATGACAAATGTCAAACCCCTGTCATTGACACTATACAGATTAGGATTCTGTACTGATAATCTGTTGTCTCACATAGACATATGTCGTTCCACATTAACATATGTCATTTCACTCATATTTGATATTCTAGTTATGTCTGTTTCCTACATATGTACAAACATGTCCTGTAGAGTATAAAGGAGTGTTAGAGATGCTCTCTAGAATACAAGAAGAAAACAAGAAGAACAATACAAGCACTTCTTCAGATCTAGTGTTAGCTACAAGATTCTCAAAAGTCCTAGTAAGTCTTGCTAGAGAATCAGACTTAACCTGCCTCCAGAGGAATACACTCCAGAGATTCCTAGACTATTTGTCTGATAGTCTACTAGACTGTTCAAATTCCTTTAGGTTATGAGCCCCACCTTGACAATATAGGCAGTTTATCTTACTTGTGCATACACTCCCAATGATGCCTGCCTCTGTCATGTGTGAGGAGCTTGTAGCTCTTTTCCATTCCTTCTCTCATATTATGTTAATGCTCAAGTCTTACCTTTCCTCATTGAATTGTGTAGACCCTACACAACCTCCTCAAGAGACTGCTACCAAGCACACAATATGTGAGTCAAGAGTCCCTGTCTACCAACCCCCACATGTCCTTTTGCACTCATCAATCCAAAACCCAAGAGGACAAAACCCCTGTCCTGTACCAAGAGTCTTTGATCCAAGGATATGCCTTAGAGGTCACAGACACCAAGTCATCAGAGATGTAGTTGATTCTGATCTGTGTCTACCTTGTCCCTCCTGCTCCTACCCTGGTGAATTAGGAGAGATCTGCCCTAGTTGCAGTTTTACCTTCCCAACTTTCCTCTTCCAATCAGAGAGCTTCAGAACTCTTTGATGCAGACCTACTCAAATCTTCTCAAGAGCAGTTCAACCTATACCAATCTCTGCACCTCATGTCCATACCTCCTTGTACATCCCTTCAGAAATATCTTCTGAAGAGCTATTCCCTTGATCATTGATTCAATCTACCAACTCTTCCTCCTCCTCATTTACCTCTATCCTCATCTCCACTCAAAATCAAAATATCTCTTTTCCACTCAGTCCCATGTCAAGCCATTCTCAGGACTCCCAGCAGTCAAGAGGTTTGGGCAGTCGAGTTACCAACCCATCCCTTTATAAATGCTGTTTTCCTCAATCATCCCCTGGAGAGCTTCACACTGGAGATCTCACCATTAGAAGATGGAGAAATAGGTGATCCCACAGAAGGAGTAACCTATCTAGTTCCATCCCCAGATCTGTATTGCCCTCTAATCTCAAAACACTCTACTTTCCCAGATCTGTGGATGAACCGGAGGCATCCATTGTGTCGACCTCTCAAGTCGACAATATTCGAAACTGACCAGCTCGCTTATCTGGTTAGATTCAACTGGCCTGAGGTTCCCCATTCCATGGCTAGAGATTACGGTACTATAGAACATACCCTCATCTATCGCAATAAAACACTATACTCCTTGGCAACTTCTATTGGCTATGCTCCCCCTTCTGCTTCTTATGATGATCCCACCACTTCCACAGCCCTGATTCATTGGCAAGATTATGAGATAATATGTAAACATCATTTCCTCTATTCAAAGCCAGAGTCTTATCTCCTCTTTGGTGCAATCATGTCTAACCTGGTTTTCTCAATGGGAGAATGAGATGGAAGGGAGATTCCAACTATACAAGAGTGGAATGAGAACTTTGATAAAGAGATGAGAACTTGTTTTTACCAGAAAAATCCCCATCACTACATCATCCAGGCACTCATTTGCAATCCCTCCACCACAGATTGGATACTCATGACCCTTTAGGACCAAGCTTTAGAACCTGAAAGCTTAGACATTGCAAGTCTCTAACAGTTCTTCATCAATAATGTCCATCTCTACTCTCGAACAGGAATTGCAGAAAGCGCTGGATACCTTGAGTCCAGACCAGAAGTCATTTCATGACACCTTGCTATATGCAGGGTATAAAGGCTTAGATCTGGTATTTCCCCTAAAGCTGGAAAAAGGTCTGTACACAAGAGAAGTTAAACAGCGAATGGGACTGATACAAGAAAAAGCCATCCTATGTACCACTAATTTCTCCTATGCATTTGTCTATTTGAACTATGTTCCTATTCTTGGCATACATGCTCCCACTTTTACCATATATGATAAGATTTTACCTAATCCTCACTTCTTCGACTATTTAGACTTTACCGTTCTGTCAAGTCTGGGTCCTCCGGAGTGAAGTCCGAGGGGTTACTGGACAAAGGGGTCAGAGGTTATCAGAACGAAGTCCGAACGGAGATGTCAGCAGTGAGGACATTGGCGCAGGACATATGTGTCGCGCCCTTGTCGAACTATGGTCCTCATATTTCGGAGGAGAGGAGAATGGATCGGAAGTGGAGGTAACTTAGTTGATATTCGAACTGAGGCATAGGGGAGAATACATGAGGGTATTTATACTACGGAGACGGAGGATGAGTAATGGAATGCATGAGTAAGAAATCAGTAATCATATGAGTAAGGAATGGAGAGTATAATGGAGAAGGCTATGGAATGATCGTAAAATGTATAGAAAATCCATAAGCGAGAAACAAGGATGTACATATAAGGAATGGAGGCTGTGATAGCAGAAGTCCGATATAGGAGATAACAGAGACTAAAGAGACTGGAGCGGAGTTGGTCTAAGAACATCGGAAGTGACCTACAACTGTCAGCCTAGTAATCTAGTGACCATGAAACTATCGGTGAAGACCAATTCCTTCTAGAGTTTCATTGTATCGAAGTCCGATTGGTGAGGAACTGAGTCCAAAGGGAAATAAGGAAGGTCCTAAAGGAGTTGGACTGGAGTCATTCGGAATGGACTTAAGAGCGTCAGACAGGGATATGACAGTGCCCCCCAATTAGGGCCGAGCCCCCGAGGCCCATTAGGACTGAAGTGGTGGACACGCTTTGATCGGCTAGAAACAATAGGGTGGAAAAACCGCTAGTGGACAGGGTGTGGTAGCGGAGTTTGAAGATGGTGTATAATAGCTGGGACGCGCATTGGAGTTGGACTCAATTTTTTCCTTTTGCCTTCATTATCATCATGTCATCCTCCCCCGACTTCGACGCCGAGATGGCTGCCCTACAGGCCAAGATGAAGGAGATTGAGCAACGCCATGCAGAGAAGAAGGCGGAAGAAGAGTGCCTCGCATGCGAGGCTGAGGCCGAGTGCAAACACAAGAAGGCCAAGGAGAAGGCACACAAGGAGAAGGAGGCCCAAGAGAAGAAAGAACGTGACGAGAAGGCCATGAAGGAGTGGGCGGAGAGGGCGATGGCAGCGGAGGCTGCAATGAAGCATGTGGGGGAAGCCCGAGGGAAGGGCAAGGAGAAGGAGAAGGAGATACAGAGGACCAGGTGAGTGATCGCCTGATCACGACTTAACGGAGCTGACCTGGAGGTTTTCGCAGGATATTTTCGTGCTGTCAGATGATGAGTCCACTCAGCCCCATTCCCCGAAAAGGAAACGGGGCAACTCTGCAGCGTGGAAGAGCTGTTGGAGGTGCTTAAGGCATGGGGAGGAGTACGAGCCCCCTAAGGTGGGTTCAAGGTGGTCGGCATGTCACCCGTGCGCAAAGGCGCACGTTACGTGCAAGCGGGATGAGGAGGAGGAGGAAGAGGAAGAAGAGGAGGAGGAATCGCAGACGTCCAAGCCACGGAAGAGGCTCCGGCTGGAAGTCGCGGTTCCTCCGGCGCTGTATTGGATAGGTGGCCCGAGCTGCGTGCTACTCGATGTAGCACGACAGATGGCGGGGTCGCTCGCCATGGTGGCACAGGAGTTGTCGGTGGTGCGGAGGGAGTTGGCAGAGGTGAAGGCGATGTGGGCAGAGAGTCAGAAGGTAACGGAGGAGAAAGGAGTAGGGAGTTCGGAGGAGGCTAGGAAAGAGGTGGAGGTTCAGATGGAGGAAGCGGAGGAGATGGAGGAAGAGGACAGGGAAGGAGAAATGGAGGAGTAGATAGTTTTGTTGTTGTCTTTTTTTTTCTTTTTTTTTCTTGTAATCAAATTGGGTGTCTTAGGGGAAAATGAAATGGAAAGTAAGGAAGAAAATGAAAAAGATGAACATCAGAGTGGTCCAGGCTTCATCGGGTTCTTTCAGTGGAAGTCCGACATAAGTTCCGAAGCATTTCCTAGCTCCATAGCGAGGAGCCAAGAAGTCTCTTCATCTGTTCCTTCGTAACTGAGCCAACATACGAGGTAAAGGAGTTGGCAGTGACACCTTCTCTGGTTGATCTTGGAGTCTAATATCTCCACGATCTCGTACTTGGGTTCTCCGTCGACCTCAACTGGAGGTGGCAGAGGTTGGACATGGTTTGGGATGGAGTTCGGGACGCAAGGTTCTAACTGAGAAACATGATATACTGGATGAATGGAACACATAGAGTCAGGAAGTCGTAAAGTAAATGAATGAGTACCAGGTTGGGCTATAATCGTAAAAGGGCCTAAATATTTTTTGGAAAGTTTCTTGGAGGGACGTTTGGAGGGAATGTATTTGGCCTTAAGGAATACCTGATCACCAACTTTGAAATCCGAAGCCGGAGATCTCTTCTTGTCTGCTGGTTTTTGGTAGCGTTGTTGCGCTTCCAGCATCTCTGATCAGAGGAACTCGTGTAGTTCGTTGAGATCCGTAATGTAGGTTTGAGCGGAGGATGATGTGAGGGGTAGGTCGGAGTGGACGGAGAAATTCGGGTGGTATCCTTTATTGGTGAAGAAAGAGGAAACACCAGTAGTTGCACTAGGAGCATTGTTGTATGCGAATTCCGCAAGGGGAAGAAGTTCTGACCAGTTGTCCTGTTGATAGTTCGTGTACATCCGAAGGTATTGCTCGAGGGTCTGGTTGGCGCGTTCTGTTTGACCATCACCTTCCAGATGATATTCGGAGGTGAAATGGAGGCGCATATCGAGGGCTTTTCCTAAGGATCGGAAGAAGTGGGATACAAACTCGGAGCCCCTATCGGAGGTGACATGGGAGGGAACTCCGTGTTTGGAAAAGACATTGATCAAGAATAATTTCACTAGCTCAGCGGAGGTGACGGTGTTGTAGGTGGGGATGAAAATGGCTTGTTTAGAAAGCCTATCTATGACCACGAGGATGGTGGTGAATCCGGCCGAGGGGGGAAGCTGCTTGATGAAATCCATGGATATGGAATTCCATGGTTTCTCTGGGACTGGCAGCTGTTTCAGGAGTCCGAATGGACGATGTCGGGGAACCTTGGTGCAGGCACAAGTCGTACAGGAACTGACGTATTCCTTGACAAACATACGAATGTTCAGCCAGGTGTATTCACAACGGATTAATTCGAGGGTTCAGTTCTGCCTGAAGTGGCCAGCTGTGGGATGGTCATGGAAAGTCTGGAGAATACGGAGACAGAGGTTGGCAGCATCAGAGATGTAGATATGATTATCATAGAGGAGGAATCCTTCGGAGGACATGGTCCAGATCTAGTAGAAGTGAGGCCCAGAGTAATGGGAGTTCAAGAATGGATACTCGGAAGGACGACGCGAGCTGTTCTTGAGTAAATATTGGCCTGTAATTTTCTGGATTTACTCGAGCGTAGTCCCTATCCCCCTCTTTAGGATAGACGTCCCAGTGTCTAGTAAGGGCATCGGGTTTAGCCCCAAGTTTTCTGGGGCAGTAACGAATGGAGAGGTTAAATTGGCAGAGAAATTCCGACCAGTGCACTTGGCACTGAGTCAGGAGTTTGGTAGAGACAAAGTACTCGAGATTCTTGTGGTCCGTGACAACGTTGATGGTGTGGATGGAACCTTCCAAGTAATGATGCCAATTTTTGAACGATTTAAAAATCGCCAGGAGCTCCTTGTCATGCATATCATAGTTTAACTCAGCTCCAGTTAAAGTCCAAGAGAAAAATGCGACAGGATGGAGCTCATTATCGGAGGAAGTTTGGGAAAGTATCCTGGCGATAGCATAATCAGAGGCGTTGGTTTCGATGATGAGGCGTGCTTCCGGATCCCAATGGGCGAGGATAGGAGAAGAAGTAAATGCATCTTTAAGGTGCTGGAAGAAGTTCCGACATTCCTCGGAGAAATTCCAAGGGATGTCTTTCCGGGTAAGATGAGTGAGGGGAACCACAATGTCGGAGTAGTTCTGGATAAAATGACGGTAGAAGTTGGTGAAGCCTAGGAAGAACTGAATGTCCTTGACTTTTCGGGGCTCCGGCCAGTCGAGGATGGTGTCAATTTTGTCGTGAGCCATGGAAAGCCCGGACAGAGAGAGGATGTATCCAAGGTACTCAACGGTGTCCTTGTGCCATTCGCATTTTTCCAGCTTGAGGTAGAGTCCATTGGTGTGGAGCTGCCGGAGTACCTCACAGACTTGTTTGCAATGTGTGGCAGGGTCAGAGGAATATATAAGGATGTCGTCGAGGTAGATCACGACGCAAACGTCCAGCATGTCGGAGAAGATGCTATTGACAAAATGCTGGAATGCTGCAGGGGCGTTAGTGAGACCGAAGGGCATAACCAACCATTCGAAAGATCCATAGCAGATACAGAAGGTCGTCTTCCACTCGTCCCCCTCAGCAATATGCACTAGATGGTACACATGCCGGAGGTCGAGCTTAGTGTAGATTTTGGCCCCGCTAGGAGCTTCGAGGAGGTCAGAGGTACGAGGAAGCAGATATTGGTTTTTCTTCATGACTTTGTTTAAACCTCGGAAATTGACACAGAGTCGAAGGAAACCATCTTTCTTTCAGACGAAGAGGATCGGGGCAGCATGGGGAGAGGTGGATTGGCGGATAAAGCCAATCTGCAGGTGCTCATCGATGAAATCTCGGAAAGCACCCTGCTCAGAGGGAGAGATGGAATATAGTTGACCTATTGGAGGTTCCGCACTGTCTTCCAAGTCGATTTTTAGGTCGAAGGGCCAATGAGGAGCTAAAGTATTGGCACGCTTTTTGCTAAAAACATCCACGTAGTCATGATACTCTTCTGGGACTCCCGAGAGGTTGGGAGTCTCGTCAGCAGGAGCATCGGAGACGGAGGCGGAGCAAGCAGAGAGCGACTGGAGAGAGAGGGTGAATTAGACTGACCCGTCAAGTTTGCATGCATGTTTGTAAGCAGCGGCATTGACAAAGGAAATGGTGGGATTTCGTAGTCCAGGGGGAGCAGGAGAAACCGGAGGTGTCTCGGAAAGGTCCGGAGATGGAGACGGAGGTGACGTCGGAGTTGGCATCCTAGTGGAGTTAGTCTGAAAAGAGATGTTGCTCATAGCCCAGTCAATCAACGGATTGCAGCGGGTGAGCCAACAATGTCCGAGAACAATACTACACAACGAATCCAACGAGGTTACATAAAACGTATTGGAGGTAGTTTCTCCTGAAGGGAAGATCAAGCTAAGGTCTATAGTGGAAGTAATGACGGAAGAAGAGGAGCCATCGAATAAACGGAGAGAAATTGGAGAAATGGAGTATGTAGGTATTTTATATTTTTCGACAAAAGAAGAATCTACAAAACAATGAGTAGAACTGGAATCAATCAGTATAGAAATATTATCTAGATTGTACGTAGGAAGGGAAACTGAAGGCATAAGAGAATTTGGATCGGAGAGAGAGGATGCATTGAGATGCAGTTCCTTGAGAGCACAGTTGGGCTCAACACGACTCCTAGCCTGTGCTGAACTGGAGTCGCACTCTATTTTTTCACTTCCGAGGAAGTGGAGTCTGAAGAAGGAGCAGCCGGAGCAGCAGTTGCTGCACGGCCCTTTGAGGCTCTAGAGGTGCTCTTTGGACATTCCTTGGCAGTATGCCCGGAACGCCCACAGAACAGACATAGGCCCTCCTTGAGGTGACATTGTCGCTCCTCGGGAAGGAGCTTACCGTCCTTGCCTAACTTGGAGGTGATCGAGTCCAGAGTTGTAGAGGACAAAGACGAGGACACCTTCTTGTTGTTCCCAGAGGAACCGGAGGTGGACGCGGAGGAATTTGAAGAGCCCTTGGACTTGTTATCATCTTTGGACTTCGACGGAGAGGCAGAATGGGATGAGGAATTGGGTTTCGACTCCCTGCTACCGGAGCCTGAGCCTGAGGATTTAGAGGCCCTTGATAACTCGTCCTTGCACTCCCAATAGCAGTGGTCGATTTGTTGCACCATAGCGCGGAGTTCAGCGATGGTGTCAGGCTTGCCCTGACGAGAGATCTCGTCTTTGATCCGATTGGAGAGTCCTAGGTAGAAGCTCCTGCGAAGAGCTCCGTGGCCCCAATCTCGGACTTGGCTTGCCAGGCGATTCCAAGCGACGATGTACTTCGAGATGCGCTGTCCATCGGACATCCGAAGTTGCTCGAGGGCAGCTTTGGCATTGGCGACGGGGTCATGTGGACCGAAGTTGGACTGGAGTTCGAAGAGGAAGGAGGCCCAGTTGTCCATCCAGAGGGGTCAAACCCCTGGAGACTGAAAAGCAAGGAGATCGGGCTTGAAGTATTTGAGTGCAGAGCCCTTGAGGTAAGATTGGGTGAAGGTGACCTTGGTACGATCCTTTCAGAAAGTCTTCAGATTTGCTTGGAACATGAGTTCGCACTGAACTATGAAATGATGGAGTTTCTTTGGTTCCATTCCGTCGAACGGATCTGGTTCGTGGACCTTGGGTTTGGTGCTCTTGGATTTCCGCGATCGGAGAGCGTGACATGTCATTGTCTTGATCGTGTTGGCGAGGTCGGCGAAGGGTTCGTAGGCTAGGGGAACTTGATTACGATCCTCAAGATCGTGCCCGAATAGTTCCTCAGTGTCTGGAGTGGACTCAGAGGAGTCTGAGGCTAAGTCAGGGAGATTGTCGGGGTCGTTAGGGTCATCACCATCATCGCCACCACCACCTGCGAGAGGTCGGAGTTCAATGGGAAAGTCGTTCTCCTGGCCTTCGGTGTAAGGCTGTCAGGGTGTGGCATATTCCTGAGAAAGAGGAGTTAGAGGCGAGAGTAGAGGATGAAGGTGGGTGAGACCAGTGGAGATGGAAGGATTAGGATGCTCAGTGAGAACCGAAAACATCCGTACGGAGGTTGGATGAGTGGAAGTGGATGGAGAAAACGTGCCAGGAAGTCCATGGAAGCTGCCAAAGGCAGTCTGAAGGGTTTCTTCATGAGCACGTCGACTGGTTTGAGTATGCGTAGACATATCTGAGGGATAACAAGTAATTCGACAAGTGTGAGTTCGAATATACTGTCAAGTCCGGATCCTCCGAAGTGAAGTCCGAGGGGTTACTGGACAAAGGGGTTGGAGGTTATTGGAACGAAGTCTGAATGGAGGTGTCGGCAGTGAGGACGTTGGCGCAGGATGTATGTGTCGCACCCTTGTCGAACTACAGTCCTCATATTTCGGAGGAGAGGAGAATGGATCGGAAGTGGAGGTAACTTAGTTGATATTCGAACTGAGGCATAGGGGAGAATACATGAGGGTATTTATACTATGGAGATGGAGGATGAGTAATGGAATGCATGAGTAAGAAATTAGTAATCATATGAGTAAGGAATGGAGAGTATAATGGAGAAGGCTATGGAATGATCGTAAAATGTATGGAAAATCTGTAAGCGAGAAACAAGGATGTACATATAAGGAATGGAGGCTGTGATAGCGGAAGTCCAATATAGGAGATAATAGAGACTAAAGGGACTGGAGCGGAGTTGGTCTAAGAACATCGGAAGTGACCTACAACTGTCAGCCTAGTAATCTAGTGACCGTGAAACTATCGGTGAAGACTGATTCCTTCTAGAGTTTCATTGTATCAAAGTCTGATTGGTGAGGAACTGAGTTTGAAGGGAAATAAGGAAGGTCCTAAAGGAGTTGGACCGGAGTCATTCGGAATGGACTTAAGAGCGTCGGATAGGGATATGACATGTTCTTGAAATGTGATGTCAGAGATTTACTGGTCTTAACACCAAGATTACTGAGGATGAGGCACATTATCATTATCATGTGATTTCCCCAAAACAACAGAGAACAAAGTATTGGGAATCACAAGTGAAACAGAAACAAGAGTCTACACATCAGGATAATGAAAAATATTACATGAATGCCGAAACTTCAGAGGAATCAGAGAAAGAGGTACAGGGGCTATTGGTACCTATTCAAGAACTTGGGTTACAAGTGGATCAAAGCACAGAAAGAAACCTCCTTTCTACAGATTGGTTCTTTCTTTCTTACTGTCCAGTAACTGATTCTTTTGAACAGATCCTCTTTGCATTATAGATCTATGATAAGCATGATTACAATAATCTGCTTCATCCTTTTGTCCACCTCTCCTTGCTTGCTGTTGCCCTCATCTTCTTCTTCTGGATCACACCTACAAGAACTGGTTTTTTCCTTTGCTACAAGACCAGTTACCAAACCTATACAATTTACATTGTCAATGGTCTTGAAGGTTCTCAGATTTTGAAGAAAGAAAAAGACTACATAGGAGGAAACACTGGAGATAACATGAAGAAAGAAGAAGACTACACAGGAGGAAACTCTCTTCAAACAAATGCAGGATGCTGGACTGAACATTCCAAGTCAACTCTGAGCTATGATCCTCCTATCCCTCCTTCTTACAGATTTTGATTCCATAATTTCCAACACAGCTTAATCTGTGATAGAATCAGACTTCACCATCGACATAATCCTTCCCTATATTTCTGCAGAGGTCAGCATCAAGGATTCTGGCCTCACATCCTCCAAGAACTCTCACTCTCTTGTGGCCCGCATCTCTGAGCCTAGCCCCTCAGTCAATAGAACTAGTGCCCTTAAATGCGGACCTGGGCTATCTTGTTCTTGGAAACCTGATTTCAAGAAAAACCAGTCCAACAATCACTCTCTGGATAACTCTTATGAGAATCCAAGTTCCTCATTCCATGGTAGAAGAGGAAAACAGAGACAATCTGGTGGAAAGCATAATAAGAACAATTATACTAAGAGAAAAGTGAGAAAAGGGAAGAACTATGCAATGACATTCAATGGTATTGCTAATGTTGTAGAGATTCCCATGGAACAAGATTCTGTGAAGATAGACAAAGAAGAACCGATGATAGATGGGTACTATACCTCAGAGGAACCAAGCTCCTCTGAGAGAATTCAAGATTTCTCTATAATCTTCTATGATGATGGAGAGAGTGATATGGACACTGCAACTACTGGATACTGTCAGCATTTCCCTCCTTTGGCTCATTAGTTTACTGATGAGAGACTTTCCCTACAGAGATCTCACCGACTCTGTGTGTTGGATAAGGAGGAGATTACTTGGAGTTATATATTACATACCTGGAAGATATTCAGAGTACTCCCCAAGTATGCTGTCTGTAATCCATGTTGTAAAGATGATGTAATGCATGGATCTGGATCAGGGTCAAATACCCGATCAACTTCTTTCATAAAGAATCACTGGATGATTGATTCCAGCTGCACAGATCATATTACTCCTTTTGAGGAAGATTTTGCTTCTTTGGGCAATAATAATAAATATGCCACTATTACCAATGGTAACACCATTGAGATGATCAGCCCTGGGACAATCATTTTGGAAGCTTCTGATGCTTCTGATGTCAACACTAAGTTAACTTTATCTGGTGTTTGGTATTCTTCAGACACTTCTTGTAGACTTCTGTCTATAAATCGTCTTGCTTTACAGGGTCACACCATTTATATTGGTAAAACAATGGATATCTTGGACAAGCAAGGTCACCTCCTGATTTGGGCTTCCACCTCATCTCCTGGTGATATCCTTTATTGATTTTGGTCAAACATGATCACACCCCATGCTGGGATCTATACCTTGCAGAATACTCTGTCTTTTGATCTTTGGCATAAGTGTTTTGGACATCCATCTGATAATGCTCTTAGACATACATCTACTACTACTTCTGGTATGCCAATCTTGCCCTTCACTCGATCCCTTACACCTTGTCATGGTTGCCAACTGGGCAAAGCTCATGAATGGCCCCTTGGACCTTCCGACAAGAGATCAACTTGAGTTCTGGGTCTTGTTCATTCTGATCTCATTGAATTACTGACTAAGTTATGCACTTGCTTGAGATATATCCTTACTTTCATTGATGACTGCTCTGCTTTTGCTTTGCTTGCTTTTATTCACCTCAAAAGCGATGCTCCTGCTCATTTCCATACTCTGATCTCCTTTGCTGAGACTCAGACTGGTCTGGTCCTTACCTCTGTACGTTCAGACCATGAGGGGGAATTTCTTGGACAGGAGTTACAATCATTCTTCACATCCAAAGGTATTCTTCACCAGAAATTGGTTCCTCATCTTCCCTAACAAAATGGGAGAGCAGAGAGATTTAATTAGACCATCATGGATAAAGCACAAGTGATCAGGTTGTAAGCCTGTCTTCCACCATCCTTCTGGCAAGATGCTGTGGAAACTGCTTTGCATGTCTATAATAGACAACCTATGCATCATCACAAATGGAAGACCCCTATTGAGATCTTCTCTAGGAATAAATCTGATGTATCCTACTTCAGAATCTTTGGTATGAAGGCTTATGTCTTTATACCTAAAGAACAGAAAAAGAACAAATTAGCCCCTAAGGCTGAAGAAATGATCTTCATAGGCTATGAAACAGGATCTAAAGCTTACCACTTTTATTGTCCTACCAGAAAGCACATGTTCATATCCTCTACTGCCACTTTTGATGAGACAGTATTTCCTTATTGTTCCAAGACACAAGGTCAAGACAAACAATTGTCCTCTATTCCACTTCCTTCACAGGAACCTCAAGACACAACAACTGAATGTCCTAAACCAACAAGAACATATCCTAATCAGATTGTTTACCTTCCAATCAATCCACAAGGAGCTGGTCTGCTCATATCACCTCCACTATTTCCATATGATGATGGAGACCATAATATTTTCCCATCACCTTCACCTTTCCCAAGACCACCCTCTTCATTATTTCCTGAAGATGAACCATCTTTACTTCCACAAAAAACTGGAGTAAAAAGAATGGATCATGATGCACACTTCAGAACATCACCTTCTAGATGCCATCAACATAAGAGATGAGAAATCACTGACTCTTCTGATGCTCAAGGGAGATTACCATTACCTTTACCTCGAGATACTCTGGAACTGGAGGATCACACTCCACCAGATACAGAATTTGAGAGATTACCAAATCATCTATGGCTAGCATCTAGAAGAAATCCTGAAGAAACAATTCCTGAATTTAGGTCACTTCCTCATCAGCATTGTCCCATAAGGACTGTTAATGAAGAACCACCCACAAGAGTGAGAAGATCTTATTGAATGGCTAAACCTAAAGTCATATCCGATAATGCCTATGGGGATAAAACATCCCTGGAGATCAAAAGAGATCTTAGACATCCTAGACCTATGTCTACAATTCAGGAGGAGTCCTTTGCTGATCAAGAAGGAGAATCTGAAGCACCTCCTATTGATCAAGATACTCCTATGCATAATCTTTGACCTATAAATGAAGAAGATGATATAGGTGAAATGTATTTATCTAAATGGATATGTTGCCATTTACTAGCTGCTGCTGCTACTGTTGCTGAATCAATACCGGTTCACTACCAAGATATCAAGAAACTACCAAAGGCAGAACAAGCAGATTGGCAAACTGCAATAGAAGAAGAAATAAAATCCCTTTATAACAGAAACATCTGGAATTTAGTGGATTTACCATCAGGACGCAAACCCATAACTGGGAGATGGGTTTATGCAGTTAAAAGCAATGGTCACAAGAGAGCTCACTTTGTTACAAAAGGCTTTACACAAGTCTTTGGAATAGACTTTAAAGAAACTTTCTCTCCTGTTGCACACTTTGAGATGGTAGGGCTTTTACTAGCCTTAGCAGCTCTTGAAGATTGGGAGATAGAAGCTCTTGATGTCAAGACAGAATTTCTCTTTGGAGAACTTAACAAAGGAGAAGAGCTCTATATGGTCCAACCTGAAGGTTTCATCAAGAAAGGACAAGAGACTAAAGTTTATCAACTTAACAAGGCAATCTATGGCCTTAAACAAGCAGCGCTGAAGTGGAATCAAGCACTACACAAATCATTACTCAAGATGGGTTTTAAGAGAACTCATTCAGATGCTAGTGTTTACATTAAGCATATTGGCAAAAACAAGATAATCTTTGTTGTCTATGTTGATGACGCACTCTTTCTGGGTAGCAACAAGAAACTCATTCTCATGCATAAATCAGACTTCATGAAGAAATGGAAATCAAAAGATCTAGGACCCACAAAAGAATATTTAGGCATGCAGATTACCAGAGATCAACATAAGTAAACTCTGAGATTAGATTAAATTACCTATGCTGAGAAAGTCATTAAGTGATTTCAGCTAAAGAATTCCAAACCTGCAAGAACACCACTTTCTTCTGGATATAATCCATGACCTGCAGAAGAAGAATCAAACAAACAGCTGTGCTCAAAATATCAATCCATTATTGGATCACTCCTCTACATCATGCTTGGTACAAGACCTGACCTAGCATTCTCTGTCATTAAGATGTCACAATTTTCTGCAAATCATACAGAGGATCACTTGAATCATGCCCTCTATATCGATCGGTATCTCACATACATGAAAGATGTTTCCATTCTCTATGATGGAAAAGGATCAGAAAATGGTTTCAAAGCCTACTGTGATACAGACTGGGGAGGAGATATTGAAAGTCATAGATCCACTACTAGGTATTGCATCTTTCTAGCCAATGGTATTGTCTCTTGGCTCTC
>JBBPUL010000372.1:0-22561 GCA_038094675.1 Spongispora temasekensis | reverse complement strand
TATTACCGTCCACTTTGACAACACCGGTAGGCATTTTATTCAAACACTTTACTTGCTCAGAGACGTAAACGGACAACGACTTGGCGAATGATTCGCAAACTCTCCCGGAATTCTTGAACTCTGCATATATACCGGTCATAGCAGTCACCGTTCTTGCCAACAGGGACGTCAAACTCAAACTGGAGGAAGTGCTCAAATAACACAATGAAAAAGAGTAAAATCAGCCCACCTCGTCACACTTGTCATACGGCTGTATCTTCCGGATGTCCCAAGGGATACCGCTACCGCGTAACATGATACCAGTGAAGCCGTAATCCAATACCTTCACAACACCGATTCCAATAGTACGTTCCTTCCATATCCTGTTGCCAGTCATGACCTCCTCGATCCCATCCACACGCGAACTGAACTGAGTTGCCCATTTAAAAATGTCTTCAAGGAGACAGTGTGGGATGTCAAAAGCTACACCTCCGGGACGAACGTAGGCTGCGTGGAGGCGACTCAGGCGAGCACCGGAGACGCGCTCATGAAACTCCACGAGTGCCTCGCGCTCTTCGAAACTCAGAGGGAAGGTGTGAAAGCACCAACGTCCATAGCATGCGAGAGAACGGCCATCAAATCTAAACATGCCTTTCATATCCTGTGTATGGGTTGTAAAGTATGCCACGCACGACTCAGGATACGAGTGATTTCCCCGAACATGGTTCGGATCCATTTGGCACGTTCGGGCACTTCGATGTTGAGGAGTTTCTCGACGGCGAGGGTGTAACAGAGACAGAGTTCGTTGGTCACTGCGAAAAAGACTCAATTACCACGTCGTAACGATCGAATACGACACGCACTCATGGAGACATAGTCGGGACGGTCGAAGTAGGGCAGAGCTTGTGTGTAAGTTTTGAATTCGATGAGTTTTTCCGTGCCACGGTGAAGGAGGCCGACGTGCTAAAGGGATATTAGAGGAATGTACGGCACGCCTCGTCGTCTACGCACAGGATCCGCGCGAAGAATATCCTCGCCGTTGAGTTCTAGAATCATACGAAGCACACCGTGAGCGGCAGGGTGCTGAGGGCTGTGTACAGCATGAATAATAATAACAAGTTGACTGTGTGCATGTACGGAGTCTTCAGCCTCGATAAAAACGTCCAGCAAAGCAACAAACACGCACCGGTGAAATGTCTCAACTTTGTGTCTGCGCGTGTGCCCGTCTCTGCCAGTATTTGCGCGACAGACATGCCATCATGGGAGGTCCTCAACCGTGGGGTTTTCTCCGGCCTGCATCGCGCCGTTGACCACTGGAAAGGCGCGGAACTTAGACTTGCGCTTGTCGTGTATGGTGGTTCAGCGGATATGCCACCAGTCTGGGTAAACCGGACGTCGCGGGTTTGAATCCGAAGAAAAACAATAGGCAAGTCGCACATCACTAAAAAAAGAGAAGCAAGATAATGCCATATGTCAATTTTAAGGTATTATAAGGGATTACAAGCAGCAAGAAATGAAGACATCAGGGATTATAGAGGATTATAGAGGATTATCACGCTTCTGATGTTTCAGTGATGCATATAGGCAGAACAAAAATGATAAGTATACTTTCTCAAATGCAAATAATTGATTTCTAAGTGTATTTTGCTCGAAGATGACAATAGCTTGCTTTAACTATGCAACAACTTGATAAGTCACTTCAATCATTCTTTATTTTTTTAAACTGTTACCTGTTCCACTAACTTTTCATTTGTCGGCTGTGAATCTTTCATGCCATGTATGGTCCCTTTCCCATTGAGACAGCAATGGCATGATGTTAGAGTCGAGCTCCTCACTATCACTCGAAGAGAATGAAAGCTTTAGAATATTGAAACTAAGGAATACGATACAAGGAATCGAC
The DNA here is from genome assembly GCA_038094675.1 of Spongispora temasekensis. Lineage (NCBI taxonomy): Eukaryota > Fungi > Basidiomycota > Agaricomycetes > Boletales > Boletaceae > Spongispora > Spongispora temasekensis. The sequence continues at coordinate 20,682 of JBBPUL010000372.1, read as the reverse complement.
TACTTATATACTACTGAACATGCGTTTTACATGCGTAACTACATCATAGGCTAGATTGTGACGTGTGAAGATGTGAAAATTAAAAAGTTCTAACACATGACTTGCTTTATGCTTTGGAGCTTTCACCTTCAGAATATGCTGATACTTTGTCTACAGGTCAATGAATTGTGCAAGTGCATTGAGATGAAAAAGTGACATAAGTGATGCTCCATTGGTATCATCATTGTCCTCTGTTATATTAAGAAAGTACAGGCTCCATGATATTTTTGCCAGTGTCATGAACAGGTATCTTATCTGCAGCTGGCTTATTAGGTTCAGATGCCAGAGTATCATGGTGGAGCTTCATGTCTGAGTCCAGCCTAGACTCAGATGATGCAATATCAGAGTCTATGCACATTAAGATGATACCAGCAGGTTTTGAAGGAAGCTCCAGCCCAGGATCTGATCTAATAATGGTATGTTCTGGGCTTACAGAGACTGCTTGACCTAATTTCTTGCAGGGCTGGAAGAAAAAAGTAATCTTGTGGTTATTTCTTGCAGCTTTATGTAAGCTCCACTGCTGAAGGTATGTGGAGGTTCATCCTGCTCCTGAGTATGTTGGCATTGACCATTTGGGTAATTTTGCAGGTGTGGTTTTCTGTCAAAAGTATTAAAACATAATTCCATCTCTGATATAAATAAAACATATGGAATGCAGGACATTTGCCCCAAACTCTGTGCTACACTTCTCTAAAGGAATCTTAGCTCAGTCAAATGTAGTGAAACAACTGTATTATGTACCTAAAGGAATCTTAGCTATAGTACACATTAGCAAGAATAATAGCAAGTGTAATTGAGTGCATACCTCAGTCGAATGTAGTGAAATGACTGAGGGATGCATTGGAACTGAACGGAATGTAAGTAATGAATGTGGCATGTAAAGAATTTGCTAAAAGAGGTAAGCTAGTTGTCTATATACAGATTGTAGCATATGATATGTCAACACTCCCCCTTAACTGGTGTCAGTCCATAGCCCAAGTGTACGTATGAAATGTCTATGTGTAATTGTGGATAGTCCTTTGGTGAATATATCAGCAACATTTTTAGTCAATGCAACATGTTGTGGAATGATTTGTTTCCACTTGATCTTGTCTTTGATCCAGAAATATGCAAGTTGAATATGGTGTGTGCAAGTGGACACTTCATCTGGCATGGTGGGAGTATGAATTGCAGCTGTGTTATCGATGTGAAGTGTTGTTGGATCAGTTTGCGCAAATCCGAGTTCGCCGAGTAGATGTCGAAGCCATATGATTTCATGGCCGACATGCATGACTGCATAGAATTTGGCTTCACCAGTCAATAATGCAGTGGCAGTTTGTTTCTTGGCTGACCAGGAGAAAATCCCAGTGCCAAGCATGATTGCATAGTTGGACATGGATTGAGCATTGTCGGGTGAATTCACAAAGTCGGCATTACTGAATGCATGAGGTGTGATTATGTCGCCATCGAACTGTCCACTGAGAGCCAATATGGACTCCCATGTTCCTTTGAGATAATGCAAAATGCGTTTGACAGCCATCCAGTGCATGCATCCCAGGTTTGCCATGAATTGCGCAACTTGTTGCATAGCATGAGCAATGTTGGGTCATGTTATGATGGCACGATGGTTGAGGGTGCCAACAGCATTTTGATATAGCACATTGTGCATTTTATGGGTCTCATCTTCCATGAATGGGCTGTGCTGGCACAACAGTCATAGATCTGGCTGTTCTGGCATCATGACTGAGTTTGCCAATTCTAGTCCATATATAGTCAGCATAGAGTCGATGTATCTGCGATGAGACAGGAAAATGGTGTGAGTGGCACGATTTCATGTGACTTCAATGCCAAAGAGGTGTTGGATCTTCCCCTGGTCCTTGTATGAGATGTGCGCACTGATTTCAGCCTTGAGTAATTTGAGCTCGCCCAAAGATGATACATAGAGTCCTAGATCATTGACATGAGATGCAATAATGCTGATACTGGATTTGCAGCAGTGGATAAAAACACAGTGGTCTGCGAGACAGACAACAAATCTAAGCTCGAGGAGGATGGCCTTGAGCTTTCTGTACCAAAGATGGCTGGATTGTCATAGGCCATATAGTGCCTTAAGTAGGAGTCATACAAGGTGTTCTTTGCCATTTGCTTCAAATCCAGTCAGCTGTTTGACATATGCTGGCTGGTCATCAGGCATCTTGCTGTTGAAAAAAGTGGAATTCATGTCGATAACATGTATTTCCCAGTCAAGCGTAGCTGCAATCGTGCATAAGAGGCAGATTGACTCGATCCTTGCAACTGGTGCAAAGGTCTCATCGAAATTGACTCCAGGTTTTTGAGTGAATCTGTGTGCGACTAACCAGGCCTTGTAGCACGTGATATTTCCAGTTTCATCACATTTGATGTGGTATACCCATTTTGTGTCGATTATGTCATGGCCTGCTTGGAGTTCAACTAAATGGTATGTATTGAGTTGTGTGATCGAGTCGAGCTTGTCATGCATTGCCTGTTCCCATTCCTTTTGGTCTGGAGAGCTCATTGCTTGCCAGTGTGTTTGTGGATCTTTACCTGACATGATATTAACTGAGTGCTCATTCTCGGATTCTAGTTCTGTCAATTCCGAGAGTTCCAACTCTGGCAATTTCAGTGAGTTGAGTGCTTCATTGACCTTGGCTTCCAAGTCATCCGTTTGCATAGGTTCCAGACATTTTGGATGTTCTGGTTCCACTCGCCTGTAGATAGATGCAATCGCAGTGCGTGCTGATGGGGCACATGGAGGTGGTGGTTCCAGTCATGCACGAGGTGGTTTGGTAGGTGGTTGAGCAGTTGAAAGAGGTCGCCCATGCTGGTTAGGCTGGGCTGAATGTGGTGGGATGTGGTTTTGTGGTGTCAGAACAGGTTTTGGGCTGGTGTCACTGTCATCAGGGTTGAACACAGACGATTTGAATGATCGGTAGGAGAACTGATACTCCTCCTCAGCCTAAAAGTGGTCACATGCATCAGTAGAGTCATCAAAAATGATGTGCACAGAAACCTGGATATGCTGCAAATCAGGGCGATAGAGTCGCCAACCCTTCTGAGTCCCCGAATAGCCCACGAAAATGGTTCATCGCCCTTTTAGATCAAGTTTCCGGCATTCTAGCAAGTCGTCTAGCATATAAACAGTGCAGCCGAAACGATGTAGATGCAAGGTGTCAGGTTTGTGCCCATAGTGCTTCTCAAATGAGGTGGTATTCTTGAGTGAATGAGTGGAGTGGCAATTCCTTGTGTAGACAATATAAGTAGCTGCTTCCACCCACAGGAAGAGTGGAAGGCCAGAATTGATTAGGATGGTGCGGACACAGTCCATAATGGATCGGTTGAGGCATTCGGAAATGCTGTTTTGCTCAGGCATCTGTGGGGTTATAGATTCCCAATTGTTGGCAGCCTAAGGCAAGCTGATCATGCTGACTCTAATATTACATAACTCCAAATTATCAAATAAGATACAGTAGTATATAAACTGTAGCAGAGATCAAAATAATCTAAGCACTCGTTATCTCCCACCATCATCAGGCAAGATCCATATGGCATTATCAGTCCATCTAGCCAAGCCATCTATGTCCCTAGTTTACTACTTTAGAATATCATGCATCACGCATGACCTTACTCAGCAGCCCCGCCTTACCTGTCTACCTACATTGGCCCGTAGCCTACTTCATTAGGTTATGAGCCCCACCTGTGCTCAGAACTAGGCAAGCAAATAGTGATATTGTTTCAGGCTTACTATAGTTTCCTTTTATTTCATTGTTCCTTCCTTGAGAGTCGAGATGTCGAACACAACCAGATTGGGACAAACTCCCATGCTGCAAAACTCCATGGCTACCTTGACTAACATTGGCAGGCTGCCATCCTATAAACAGGAGCCACTCAGTGAAAACAATTGGTTTGCATGGAAGACTTGTATGACAGATGTACTTAATGTACATAATGTTTATGATCATGTCATCCAGCACATGCCAAAACTGGACAATGATCCAGCAAAAGAAGCCAAGTGGATGCAGAACGATAAAAAGTCGAGGATGCTCCTCAGTCAAAGTGTCGGCGACAGTCAGATGCTTCACCTAGCAGATATAGATAATGTAGCAGACATGTAGGAGGCCCTGTGAGCTGTGCACAAAGTCCAAGGAGGTATGACCTGTGTGGCATTACAGCATTCCTTACTTAATCAGGCCGCATCTTGAGATACTGACATACTTGGCAAAATAGCCAAGATGCAAAAATTACACCACCAACTTTATGTGACTCAATTACCAAAAAAGGGTTCCATGATATAGTAACTTCATCCTTGCCAGTGTCATGGAATGGTTTCATCTCCACTTATATTGCAAAACAAATGGGGAATGATGTCATGCCAACAAAGATGAAAGAACTAATCATGCTCATCAAGGACAAGGTCCAGCAGTGCATCTCTCAGGCAAAAACCAGCCTATGCGAGAAGCATGTGAATCTGGATGACCAGATAAATTACTTCGAGAGTGGCAGTAAGCACCATAAGGTACAAAATGCTACCAGCATGTCTACACAATGCACTGTCTGTGGCAGTAATAACCATGTGGCTGCTAATTGCCACTTTCGCAGCAAGCCGAAATGTGACAATTGCCACTGATTTGGTCATATCACGCAAAAATGCTGGGCTTTGGGAGGTCCCAAGCATGATTTGGTGAGATGGAGAAAAGGACGAAAAGGAAAAGGCAAAGGGAAGGACAATAGTGCCTTACAGGCACACTTTGTGGCAGATGATGCCAACATGGCCTTTGTAGCAACAAACAGCAATGTAGTTATGGGCAATGGCAATGAATTCAGGTTTTCGGCTTACTCATGGATCACCGATACAGGAGTGACAGCCCACATCACAAATAACTGAGACTTGCTTGAAAATTTTGAGCCAATCAACTGTAACATAATTGGGGTTGGTGCCTCACCTGTCCCTGTGCATGGACAAGGGCACCTCACCCTCAAAACTGGCATGCTCAATAAAACATTCACTCTTCAGTTACACAAGGTACTCTATGTCCCCTCAGCCAAATATAATTTATTTTTCATTAGCTGCTTTGATGTAATTGGTGGGTGTGCCACCACTGGTGATGGCACATTAAATCTCATTGACCAAACTGGCAAAATCATCGCCACATGCATGCAAACATGTGGCTTATATCGCCTAAATGCTGTGGTAATGCCACCAGTCCAAGTCCATATGGCACAACCTGCCAAAAGTTGGGAAACTTGGCATAAAAGACTGGGGCATATTAGTGTACATGGCCTAAAAGACTTACTACATAAGGGCTTAGTCAATGGGCTTCACATCGATGTACAATCACCCACAATGTTTGATTGCCCAGCCTGTATCCAGACCAAACATGCACATGCTCCATTTCTGGATCATGCCACTAGCCGAGCTGCCAAACCGGGTGACCTAACACACACAGATGTGTGGGGTCTGGCAAGAACAGCTGGGCTGCGGGGAATCAGATATTATGTATCATTTATTGATGATTGTACACAATGATGTACTGTACTATTTATGAAAACTAAAGATGAAGCCCCCTCTAAAGTCCAGCAGTACCTCACCTATGTGGAGGCTTGCTGGGAAAACAAGCTGAAATGGCTTCGGGTAGATAATGGCAAGGAGTATATCAACCAAAATCTCCTTACATGGCTTACCAATTGCAGAGTTGAGATTGAATACACCACACCACATTCACCTGCCCAAAATGGCATGGCTGAGTGCTTTAATCACACCCTAATGGAGTTAACACATGCCATGTGCTTCACCCGCAATCTCCTCTGGGCCTTATGGCCTGATATAGTTGCTCATGCCACTTACCTCAGAAATCATGCCTATATACATGCTCTTGAAGGTTTCACACCTGAGGGATGTTGGAATAATACTACATCCAATGTCTTTCACTTGCATGAACTCAGATCTCCCATTTGGATCCTTAATGAGGACCTTAATTGATCAAAGCTTAAACCAAAAAGTGAGCGACATGTATTTATTGGTTATTCTGATGGCCCAAAAGCCATCAAATATTATGATGTCAATATGTGCATCATAAAAATCTCATGCAATTTCCACTTTGCCCCTGAATCTGCCTGCCTCGGCCAAACACCCAATGCACAGCACGAGAAGGAGTTGGATGACATGGACACACCACACTTGGGTGAGCAAAATATGTCAGGTACACCACACTCGGGTGAGCAAAATATGTCGGGTACACCACACTCGGGTGAGCAAAATATGTCGGGTACAAAACAAACTACAGATAAGGCCACAAAACAGCCACAATCTACTAAATAACAGTGAGAAGCTCCCAAAAATGAGCCACTCCACTGCAGCACTAGACAAAAGGTAATGCATGACTACAGTCAGCTAAATGACCCACTTCCAGAAATGGAAGATGTATCTGATGATGATGACAATAATAATAATCATATGTCCTCAGCCAAGGCTGTGTACACAGCATTTACTAAAGTCAATGCAATAAGCGGAGATCCAAAATCACTTAAAGAAGCACAGAACTCACTGGAATAGCTTCTTCTTGGTTGAACTAATGGTCAATTTAATATTCTATAAAGGGTGGGGCATATTTTGGTCAGTATTATGTTTCAATTGTACATGAAACTGGGGATTTGATTTAGCAGTTCACACTGCATTGCTCTGACTGCTATCTATTATTATGTATCAATATGTAGCCAGTAAAAAATGAAAATAACATACCTGTCATTATAGCCCTGGACTTACTACATAGTTTCATGTGACCAGGTATAATAGGAACTACTATTGAATGAGATCCTTGAGGGCAGCCATGCCTACAATGATTCTGAGTGTGGTCATTTTGTTTGCAGGTGATCTCTAAGTCTTCATTACATATTTTGTTTGTTATATAGATATATAAACATACCAGATGTTTCAGACTGATGTAGTGTGTGCAGAGATGACAGGGAGGATGTCCTGGATCTCAGGGGTGTTCTAGAATCTGATGAAGATGATTCATATGCCACTTCCTGTAATGTTGGTGTGTGAGTTGAAAAACAATATAGATATATAAGTAGATATTATCTTCTGCTTCATCTTTCCATCCTTTGCAAGTTTCTGTGAGTGTTCCACACTATTCACACTATCTGAAGTTGTATCCACTCTCAAATCATTTGTTTCATTATCTGTTGGTGTGAAGTAAGATTGATCACCAAGTTTATTATTCAGATAGTCGTGCATAGAGCCAGATGAATGTGATATGTTGTCTTTGACATGACTATTTGTTGGTTGCTCAAGTGCTGTACCAATGATATATTATGGCTCCATAATATGCATGCAATACTCTACTCACAATCAGATTGAGAAATGAAGAAAAAAGGGTCAAATCTGATGATGGTTGACTGGTTCTGTAGAACATTTGTGGCTGGTGTCACAGACTGCCTTACACACACTCTGAGGACATTTTGATGTTGTGGAAGTGGTACCAAGTTGCTAGATCCTACAGTGTTATTATGAGAGTTTGACATGTAGTTTTGAGAGTGCATGAACATACCAGTGTTGATTGTGCCACCTATAACACACATGGATTAACATTAACCTTCAGTAATCAATATGAGATCTGAGGTACTATCATTCTTACTGGACCTGATCTACCTATGCATATTCTTTGGTTCTTGCTGCTTGATCTTATTGCTGCTGTCTTTGTGTGATTCTGATCACTTTGTTTTGATCATCTCTGTTCCCTCTGGCTCTGACTCTGCTTGCTCCACCACCTCACCCTCTCCAAAGCTGAGCTCAGTATCAGCCAGATCATAATCAGCAATTGAATTTAAATCTGAATCGCCAGCACTACTATTGCTGTCATTCTATTATAAATGATGATTAGTGCATTAATGCTTGAGTCAATGGATTAATTATCACTGGACACTCCACATCGACCCAGAGAGATACTATGAGGGTTGAGGTGAGTGTTTAATATAAAGCATACCATGAGACTTACTCCACATAAAGTCCAATGGTAGATTATAATGTTTCTGTACACTGTTCCACAATCGCTCTACATCATCCTTGATTATGTTATTGACACTGTACATATATGCATCTCCTTCAATGTCAGGATTGATGTGATTAGTGTACATATCCCAGTCTACAAGTGATGTCAATAGAAAGCACATAAACATCTAGTTGAGAGTACAAACCGAGTTCTTCAAAGTTGATGTGTTCTATGTTGGTTTCTACTCACAAGTGAAAAGCACAGAGCATTTCAGGCTCATGACATCCTGTGAGAAAGTCGGTGACAAGATAATGTTCAAGGTTCATATTTCTCCAGGTAGCCATGGATTCCTTGGGAACAGACAAGGCAGGACAGATGGTTGCTTCAACAATGTTGTCGAGGAAGACCATGATACAAAGCAGGCAAGGGCAGTAGGCCTTGTACTTTTTCTTGTGGCTGATGCAGAACTTGTTGTAAAGGTATATGTCATAAATGATAGTGCCGCATCTCTTTTCTTTCTTTGGTGTCTATCTTATCTTCTTATCTTATCTTATCTCATAAAGTCAGCACCTATCTTATCTAAGTGCTTGACAAGTGGAACAAGTCACATGATGGTCTAGACCTATGACATCACTGATGACATCATCAATGACATCATTGCTTACTAATGCTGACTGATACTATGATGTAGCTACCAACCTCATGGTACAAGCATGTAGTTTAGGGCCTACAGTACATACATAGTCTGTGCACTGCAGTCAGTAGTATATAAAGTAGCATACTTGTCAGTAGTAGTTCTCCATTCCTATATTACAAGTGTTAGCAAGCTTTAAGGGGAACAATTCTTTTATCTTCTATCTCTCTGCCCTCATCAACATGTCAACATGTCTGGATATCTGACACCAGACTGCAACTCCGAGTGCAAGGCAAACCCTACCACTAGCTAGGAATTAAGCATATCGCTACTGGTACTCTTCTTCTTTTATCCTCTGCTCAACACCTATCAATTAGGTTGCTCAAACTAAAGTTGAGTTGCAACATATGTGTTGCAAACTAGCAATGCACTAACTCTAACCTCGAGCAATAGAGGTGGGTAGTAAAAGGAAGAGGGATGGTTAGCCTTTAGGACCGTCTAGCTGGTCTACACTGGGATTTTGCCTAGACCCAGTGACCTTCTAAGGGCTTTCAATAACTCAGTATTGAGGAGTTGATGAGTGACGCTGAGTCCTTGACACCAAGAGTCTTCCAAAGGAGAGGACGATGGGCTGACCACTATCTTAGGGCTAGGCCACTAGAGGATGAGAGGAAGGAAGACAAAATAATCAAGCTGGGGAATCCCAGTCGATTACTGTGCCCTATATATATTGCCAGGCTGTGCGCATGGACCAAGGAACTACTGACTACCCTAAAGTACATGAGGTAGACATGAGGGGATACGCACAGCATAGATAATGGAGATTAAAGGAATGGAGGGTGGAGCATGGGTAGAGGGGAGATCTCTGCCACGATCCAATCTAGATCTGATCTTAGATCAGATGCAATTGGGAACATTGGGAGATCTATAAAGATACAACCTGATATAGAAATAGTGAGCATCTATAAAAGTGTCAATAAGGACAAACAAAGATTAGGATGCTAAAGGAATATGAAATGGTAGCAAGGCACCTGATGGAAAGGGGTTAGTCTATAGGTGTAACCCTAGGCTAAGGTTATGGTTGCTCTAAGCTCTAAGGGCGCTTAAGTTAGGTTTCATCAATTTACAACAGTATATGACTAGGTTAAAATACCACAGCAACATGATAAAGTGATTCTAGTATTTTTCTGGGAGGTATACATGATGGGCAGTTACTTCATCATTAAGATTCATCTGCTTGACCTTGAAATATGTCGATGTTCTTTCATGCATTGTGTATTTCACTTGGGTGATATATTAGATATGGATAGATGTAGAAGTTCTCTTGGGCCAGTATAAATTAGACATTGTATGATGGAGAGAAGTAGAGTATCTGAGATCAAGCTATAGGCGAGATTGATAAATACAAGGCTTGTTTGGTTGCTCGCAGGTTCACACAACAGTTTAGCATTAACTATAATGAGACTTACACCCCAGTTGCATGGCTTGCTTCCCTTCGTCTGATCCTTGCCATTGCCACTCATCAGGATTGGGATATTGATGTCTTCGATTTTCACAGCGCCTTTCTTAATGGCAAACTTGATGACAATGAAATCATTTACATGGAATTACCACCTGGTTTCGACAAGATAGGACAAGATCTTGTTGCTCATTTGTGCATTGTTATCTATGGTTCAAAACAAAGTGCTCTGGAGTGGTATCAATGTCTAAGCCATACCTTATTTGATCTTGGTTTCCATTGGATGGAGGCAGATTAGGGAGTCTTTGTTGTCAAATCAGCCGAGCACATTCTTATTCTCACTTCACACATTGATGACTGCACTGTGACCAGAAGCTCTTCTATCTTAGTCAAGGCATTTAAGAAGGAGATAGGAATGCACTTTCAGAATACAGATTTAGGGCCTATCAACTGGTTGTTGGATATGAAGGTCACTAGGAACTATTTTGCTTAAACCATCTCACTCTCACAGGAGCTGTATATCAAAGTGATCTTAGCAAAGTTTAATTTCACAGATATAAAACCAGTTGCTGTGCCTCTTGATCCAAACATCCCTTTATCTGAATCCCAGTCACCAAAGACTACTGAACAAGAACAAGCTGTGCGCATGAGGAATATTCCCTATCGACAGGCAGTTGATTCCCTCATACATCTATCTGTTGGAACTAGGCCCAATATCACCTTCACTATGTCATGGATCTTGCAATTCAATGCAAACCCCAGTTGGGCACACTTGGAGGCAGTTCAGCAGATTTTCTGTTATCTTATTGGAACTAAAGATCTTGTGCTCACTTATGGTAAATGCTCAAATGGACTGGTAGGATATATTGATGCAGATGGTGCCACACAGGACCACTATCATGCCATTACAGGTTTTGATTTATTTGTCAATGAAGGGGCAATTTTATGAGGTTCAAAGAAGCAAGAGCTCATTACTCTTTCCACCACTGAATCTGAATACATCGCTGCCACACATACCACCAAAGAAGCAATTTGGTTACACCATCTCATTAAAGAAATGTTTGGACCACTCTCACTTCCAATGGTCCTCTACAGCGACAACCAATCAGCCATTGTGCTTATGGAGAATGGCAGCTATCATGCTCACACCAAGCATAAGCATATCAATTTACAGTATCATTTTATTCATTTTTCTGTTGAATATGACTTGTTTCATTTTATTTATTGCTGGTCTACCAATATGATTGCATGATACTTTAACAAAAGCTTTACCTAGCATTCGTGCTAAGCATTTCACACAAGAGCTCGGTTTATATCATTTGAAGGAGGAGTGTTGTTTTCTATTCCATGGTACAAATGGAGTGGACTTGGCTAGATCTGTGTTACATAACTGCTCAGTATATCTTACTTCTTCGTGTTCATCATACCTCAGTCTCAACCATCATAGACTGAGGTAATGTATTCATTTATCCTTATTCATTCTAGTATTAATACCATGTAGTGTCTCTACTTCTACAGGTATTCAATATAGTATTAGTCTCAACCATCATAGACTGAGTGTCTCTACTTCTACACAAGAGAGTGCCTAAAGAAAACGGGCGCGCTCGGGTGCAGGGGATTGGGCACGAACGAACAACTCTGTGATTAGGTAATTCGACTATTTATAACGTGAGGCTGATTTCCAACAGTGCCAGGGCATTTTTGCATGCTGACAACCTTGGTCTTTTACTCCCAGGCATTTCTGCACCAAGGGAGTGCCAGGGTGTTTCCGCACACTGATGACCTTTGACGTTCTGCCTATCTGGACTGGGCCAGTATAGGCAAGGCTAGAGGTGATGGTGAAGATGGTGTTTCTGCACAGTGCTAGCCATTGGGGCTCATAATCTGTTTGAGGGCATAGAAAGTACCATCACCTCTTCTACTTACCTGGAAGGTAGGGAAGGAACATCGTGGTTGGAATCAAAGTATCAATTCAATCTCCACTGATCCAGCAGAGCTGGATCAGTTTCATATAGATACAAGGGTGTGAAGTATTTATATAACAACTGTAACTACCCAAGTGTTTTGAGACTTGATCTAGTGGTTCTAGTGGTTCTGGTGCTTCTGGTACTTTCTGGATAGTCTACTTATTCAACATCATCTGCAGTCCAGTTTTTGTGGGCTAAAGCAAAATCCAACCTTACCCTCCTATGATGCTTGTGAAGAAGAGGGCATTTTTGCTTTACCACAGCCTTCATACCAGCTTTCTTAAGGTAACAGTGAATGGTCTGGGGGGAGATGGATTGGTTCTTGACATCCTGGAGTGTCTTAGTGATCTGGACTGCATTTTCAGCCTTTCCAGTGCCCAAAAGTTGAATAGTATAACACATATCAGTGGGAGTAATGATGGATGGATGACCAGCAGAGGGTTTGGCAAGGTCAGAGCAATGTTTGGAGTGAATATGACTGATGGTAGAGTGGCTGACACCAGTAGAGGAGGAGATCTGGCAGGTGGATTGACCCAATTCCAAGAAGGAGATGATTTGGGTGATTTAATCAACAGAAAAGGATTTTATGGTGGTGGAAGTGAAATAAATAATGTTGTTTGGATGTGTTTTGATCAGGTTGAATAGTTTAAGCATCACATGACCCATTGATGACATAATATCTTACTGGAACATGTACTTTGTATATTCTAATAGATCAGCAACAAAATTGTTGCAATGACATGATGTGCAAAAATGGCTATATCTCCACAGCTACTAGACCAAATCACATGATCCAGAGGGTAATGTTGTAGCCAAGAGTATGTATTTTATTTGTTCCCACCAAAGTGAGGTGAAATTTCCACAGGTGATTGCAGGGCGCTATGTGCCCTGGTTTGGGGTTAGGCATTGCAACATTTTTGTTGCCCACTGTACTAGTTTATAATACCCAATAGGTCAGCAACAAAACTGTTGCAATGACATGATGTGAAAGAAATGGACATATCTCCACAGCCACTGGACCAAATCACATGACCCTGTAGCCAAGGGTATGTAAAATATTATTCTCACCAACCCTTAGTATAATTCTTACAAGTGATTGTGGGGCACTTCACACTCTGGTTTGTGTTACGATTGGCCCCTTTTTCTCTTTCTTCACTCTCGTTTCTTTCTGCCTTATATTACCTAAATGCGCACAGCCCTTCAATTAGTCAGCATTATGGCTGTGTGTTTCCCTAATCTCTTATCTGTGACTCTCATGTTCCATAATGTTCTATGTAGTTCTATCATGCACAGCCTTCTGACTCATTTTATGCTATGTATGACTCATTTCCCCTTACCTCCAGTTACCCCTTTCAGATTCCTTTCTTATTGAGCTGTAGCACTGCTTGGTCTGTGTGCAGGACTCTTACATATAAATAGGGCATAGTACAAGCAATGTAACCTCAGCTTGAGCCTGCTCAAGATAGCAATCTATTGCATCTTTGACCCTCTCACTCCCCTCTGCTCTCCCTTCGAACCACTTGGCCTCACAGCGTCTTCACTCAAGGATACTCTATCTTCATCTTCGACATCACTACATACTCACCAAGGTGGAGTAGTGATTAATCTCTGTGCATTATGCTCAGGACCTATGCCCCTCATCCTTCGCCTTGCAGAAGTTTAGGTTGCATATCGAGTCTACAGCTGACACTACCCACACCTGTCATAACAGTTTGGGGTTAGGCATTATAATGGTTTTGTTGCTCACTGTATGCTGCAAGTATCATTACACATCATGAATGACCTACCAGCACTAAAAGATTCCTTAATTGGTGTGAGATTGGGAAAGTATGAAGGAAGGAAAAGCATATAACACCCTATAACAATTGTACCAACATAAAATGATTATTACATGCTTTCTCAACATAATTAATAAGATTCTGATTATGATGGATCCTGCAGTTGTCAAGCACAATTACAAAGCATTTCTGTGGATACAGGTTCATATAGGGCAGCTAATAAAAAATTACTCATCATGAAAACACAGTCAAAAAAGACTTGAGCTGGTTGCACTCACAATGTCTTAGATAATAAAGTCATAGAACTGGTTGGTATGAGCCCTCTATTGCTTAAGCTGAAAGATATCCTTTGGTTGTCATGGCAGCACATAGTGAGTATCAGGTTCCACAGACAAAAACACCATGTATTTGAGCATGTTGACTCTGACAAGCTCTGCCAAAATGTTGCACATAGGTCTAGTCATTTTTGCTTGTTTTGTTGACAACAACAAACTCAGATCCATCACCAACAAAAGCTGTCTGGAGCATATGCTTGAACTCCTTGTGTTGAACCTCATCTTGTCCCAAAGCAAGTTTCTGGAGTACCTTTCGAGTGAGTCCAGCATCATTCAAGTTCCGGGAAAGTCTTGATCTTGAGATCTCGAGATCATGTTTGACAGTGAGCCATGTGCAGACTTCATCAATAAATAGATCAGAGTCATCAGAGTAGGGTTGCTCAATCACGACAAGGATCGTTCGAGTGATTTTTTGTGTCCGCCCGATGAGAGGAGAAGGCAGCTGAGTGACATTCTCATGTTATCAGTAACAGCTGCCAGTGGCTCTTAAGGCTCCCAGAGCCTCACAAATGTCTTCAAGCCATGGTTCCAGAGGCTGAGTGCACATTCTTTGAGGTCGTCGCTGATCCATCAATTGACTATAGTGCACCCAGGATACAATGTAGACAATGTACATAGAGTACTGAGTTGATTTATTTTTTCGCCCAGCAACCCAAATTTTATTGTGTACAATAGGGGAGTTCAAAGTAGAAATCCAGGGCAGATTTGAGATGGATTTGAGGTGGATTTGAAAATGGATTTGGGCTCGCACAGATCCAAATCCAACTCGGTGTTTTGCCATTGGATTTCGCAGTGGATTTCAGTCATGTCTGTCTGAGTTTGAATGCACCGTTTGTTACGATCGGCCCCTTTTCTTTTCTTTCTTCGCTCTCTTTTACCTTGTATTACTTAAACACACACAGCCTTTCCCATTAATCAGCATTCACGGCTGTGCATTTCCTTATCTCTTATCTCTGACTCATGCGCTCCACGGTATTCCATGTAGTTCTATCATACACAGCCTTCTGACTCGTTTCACGCCGTGTATGACTCATTTCCCTTATCTCCAGTTACCGCATTCGGGTTTCTCTCTTCTCGAGCTGTAGCACCGCTTGGTCTGTGCGCAGGACTCTCTACATATAAATAGGGTGTAGTACAAGCGATGTATCTCCAGCTTGAGCCTACTTGAGATAGCAATCTATTGCATCTTTGACCCTCTCGCTCCCCTCTGCTCTCCCCTCGTGTCACTTGGCCTCGCAGCGTCTTCGCTCGAGGATACTCTACCTTCGTCTTCGACGTCGCTACATACTCGCCTAGGCGGAGTAGTGACCAGTCTCTGTGCATTGTGCTCAGGACCTACATCCCTCGTCTTCGTCTCGCAGCTTTAGGTTGCACATCGAGTCTACAGCTGATGCTACCCGCGCCTGTCGTAACAAATAGCTCAAGCTCTTCGAAACGCGACTACCATTGTTGTAGATCGCAGCCATTTCGGCCCCTCCGTCACCTTTGAAGCGGCGCCCCTGCCCACCACCACCACCCCTAGTAACCTCCCCTTCTTGGAGGTCCACCACGCCCCCTAGTCCCAGCTCCAGAACCACTACGCCCCCTTCGCCACCCAGTCCCCCATCCCCAATGTCTACCAAACCCACCGAACTTCGCCTTGCCCAGCCCAAGGCCTTCACAGGCAAACAATGTGACACCATGCCCTGGCTTCGCTCAGTCCTACAATACCTCGCCGTCAACGCAGACGTCTGCTCAACGGAGGAAAAGAAGATTGGTTTTGCCCTATCGTTCATGAACGACGGGAATGCCCTTACCTGGGCAGATACTTTCATGGAGAAAAGCATGAGAGGTACCAACATGGCCCTAGGGTCCTGGAACGACTTTGTTAAAGAATTCAAAGCTCATTTCAAGAGCCCCAACACCGCCGCCAATGCCCTGACCTGGTTGGCCACTTACCGCATCAACGAACGACGCAACGGGACTTTCCAACCGTCCCTCAACCAGTACATCTCTAAGTTCCGTAACCAGGTCAGCCTAGCAGGGCTCAATGAGGCAGCCACCATCTGCCATTACTTCTCCACCGGTATTCCCCCCTCGCTCTCTGAAAAGGTGTACCTTATGGACACCGTCCCACTACCATTGACGATTGGATTAAAAATGCCTCTCGTCTCGACGACCAGCACAAACATGCCAAGCTTGTTGCTCACCAGCACAAGCACTCCTCGACCCCTACCTTCGTCCCTCGCCCTACTCAGACCCCCCGTGACAAAGACCCCAATGCCATGGATGTGGACGCCATCCGCATTCCAAAACTCACCCCTGAAGAGCGAGAACGCTGCTTCAAACAAGGACTCTGCCTTCATTGCAGAAAATCAGGTCACTTCTCCAACAAGTGCCCCACTTTCAAAGATCTCCCCCCATGCCCCAAAGCCGACCGAAAAGTCGCTAAAGCCGAAGAAGAATTACCAGGTCTTATAGACGAGGACGATGATGAAGACCTTCACGTAGAGGCAGTGGGGATAAAGGATTTTTGAAAGGGAGGACTCCTTCGATGCAAGTACCTCCCCAACGTTTTGTTTCATGTGCGCCTGTACTAGTATCCACATCCAATAGAGCTATGCGTATCCCCATTCAGCTTGTGGTACCCTCGCACACTATGAAAGTCGTCGACTCCCCCGCTCTGGTTGACTCCGGAGCTGAAATCTCCTGCCTTGACTGGGCTTTCGCCCGGAAACACCGTCTCCCTCGCACCCACCTGGAACAACCCATCTGCAAACTCGAATGGAGATATCCTGTTCTCCACCGAGCTCTACGTCTCCGTCAGGGAAGGAGTTACCCAAAAGGTACTCTTCTACCTCATGAACTGTGGAAAAGAAAATGTCATCCTTGGACTTCCTTGGCTTCGCCTTGCTAACCCAACAATTGATTGGGAAAAGCAAACTATCTCCGTCCCTGAAACCCTTGACCAATCCGCAGACCTTTACCATGCCTATGTCACTGACCAAAAGCGACATGATTCTCGCTACCGCGCCCCACCTCTACGAGGCTTTGGGGAAACTTCGATTCGGTGTGTCAATATGACTCCTGAAACCCACAGGCACCTACACGCGTACTTGGACATCCAGTCTGAGAGACAGTGGCAACACCAAACCCTGAGCCACTATTCGATCAACTGCGTTACCCGAGGAGGACCATACATCCTGCCCTCTGCCACCATCGCCTGCTACTCCAAAGCCACCAAACTTGCGGAGAAAGCCGGAACCCAGACCCAGGAAGTCACCCTGCCCCCAGAATAGAAAAGGACTGCGAATCCCTTCCCCCATCTCGACCCTATGACCACGAAATTAATCTCGATGAGTCCTTTGTCCCGAAAATCGGGAAAATCTACCCCTTGTCCCCCGAGGAACAAAAGGCGACCAAAGCCTTCCTAGAAGAAAATCTTCACTCTGGGAAAATTCGTCCCTCCAAGTCTCCACAGGCCTCACCCTTTTTCTTCGTTAAGAAGAAGGACGGCAAACTTCGTCCATGCCAAGATTACCGATACCTAAACGAACACACCATCCACGACGCCTACCCCTTACCCCTCGTCTCCGACCTCGTCGACAAGCTCAAAGGAGCCAACATTTTCACCAAGTTCGACATCCGATGGGGGTACAACAACGTATGCATCAAGGACGGTCACCAATGGAAAGGTGCCTTTATCACCCACAAGGGCCTTTTCGAACCCATGGTCATGTTCTTCGGCATGAACAACTCTCCGTCCACTTTCCAGCGTTTCATGAACGACTCCTTCAGAGACATAATCGCTAAAGGATGGCTTGTCATCTACATGGATGACTTGCTCATCTTTTCTCCTGATAACAAATCCCACACCAAGCGCACCCACCGAGTCCTCCAACGCATGATGGAGTTAGATCTCCACCTTCGCTTGAACAAATGCAAGTTCGCCACTCCCGAGGTAGAATACCTCGGCATGATCGTCAAACCAGGAGAACTCGCCATGGACCCCGTCAAGCTTGATGGAATTGTCTCCTGGCCCACCCCAAAAAAAGTCAAGGACGTGTGCTCCTTCCTAGGATTCACAAACTTCTACTGGCGCTTCATCCCCTCCTACTCTGACGTCGCCCGCCCCCTCATCGACCTCACCAAGAAAACCGCTGCATGGCTTTGGACTCCCCAATGCCAAACCTCCTTTGACAAGCTCAAAAGGCTCTTCCTCTCTCGACCCATCCTTCACCTCCCAGACCTCTCTAGGCCTTTCGCAGTCGCCACCGACACATCACGCGATGCCACCGGAGCTATCCTCCTCCAAACCGACTCGAACAGGGACTGGCACCCCTGTTCCTACCTCTCCCAATTGTTCTCTTTAGCAGAACGAAACTATGACATCTTCGACAGAGAGCT
The DNA here is from genome assembly GCA_038094675.1 of Spongispora temasekensis. NCBI lineage: Eukaryota > Fungi > Basidiomycota > Agaricomycetes > Boletales > Boletaceae > Spongispora > Spongispora temasekensis. The sequence continues at coordinate 2,096 of JBBPUL010000372.1, read as the reverse complement.
CCTAGCCATCATCCGCGCCCTCAAAGCCTGGCGCCACTACCTCCATGGCTCACAACACCCTGTGCAGGTCTTCACTGACCACAAGAACCTGACGTACTTCCGCCAGCCCCAGAATCTTAACCGACGACAAGTGCGATGGCTCCTTGATCTTGCAGACTTTGATCTCAAGATGACCCACGTCCCTGGTTCCCTCCTCTCTGGCCCCGATGCCCTCTCCCACCGCCCAGACAAACTCTCGTCCGAATCCGATAACCAAGCAGTCACCCTCCTCCCCGAAACCCTCTTCGTCCGTGTCGTTGACTCCGTCCTCACCACCGCTATCCAGAAACACTCCGTTAATGACGAACTTGTCACCCACCTCTGCGCTGACCTCGAAGATCCCATCACTGCCCCTAACCTTCGCAACTGCCTCTCAGATTGGCAATTTAAAGAGGATCTCCTGTGTTATCGCGACCACGTTTATGTCCCCGAACCAGATCGCCTCTCCATCATCATGCGCGCCCACGATCACCCTTCCACCAGCCATCCTGGATACCTGAAAACTCGCCAACTCATCGCTCACGATTTCTGGTGGCCTGGCCTTGCCACCCAGGTTCGCCGTTACGTTGAAAGCTGTGCCCTTTGTCAACAACACAAAGCGAATACCCACCCTACCGTCCCTCCTTTGTCCCTGATCAAATCCCTTGCCTCACGCCCTTTTCAACAGGTCTCCTGTGACCTTATCACGGACCTCCCGTTATCCAATGGTTTTGACAGCCTGTTAGTCGTGGTCGACCACAGGCTTACTAAGGGGGTAATTCTCTGCCCTACCAAGAAACAAATCACCGCCGAGGGAGTAGCAACCCTCTTTTTCCACAAGGTCTACCGTCGTTGGGGCCTCTATAACAAAATCATCTCAGATCGCGGCCCACAATTTGCATCCACCTTTGCTCGGGAGCTTGGAAAGCTCCTGAAGTATGACCTTTCCCTGTCTACCGTGTACCATCCTCAATCCGACGGCGAAACAGAACGTGTCAACCAAGAGGTTGAAACCTACCTTCGGATCTTCTGCAGAAACAACCAAACCGCATGGGCTGATCATACAGTATCACCCACATGGAATTCACACACAATCACCGCCCCCATTCTGTCACCGGCAAATCGCCGTTCTACCTCATATACGGCTTTAAACCTTGTGCTCTCCCCACGGTCCTCGTAGAAACACCACTCCCGGCCCTAGAAGAATGCCTTAAAGCCCTATCCGCAGCAAGGAATGAAGCACTCGCTGCCCACGAGCTTGCACGTCAGGTGATGGCATCTGTTGCAACCCTATTTAAACTCGCCTCCTTTTTCTGATCATAACGGTGTGGCACACCAAATTATATAAGATGACATCACTGGTCTAGACCGATCACGTGACATGACACCATCTATGACATCAGAGGTCTGGACCTCCTTATCTCTTATCTATGACATCATTAGTCTGGACCGCCTCATGTTAGACACATGTAGCTTACTAATGCCTCATGTATTTAATGTAGTAGACAATATATAAACCAGGCCAAGAGTCGAGCTGTCCCCAGCTTCGACCTCTTGTGTCTTTGTGACCTAAGTCGCGGTCCCCCATTCTTAGCATCTCCTTTCTTGTGGTTAGTAGAGGCCGACGGTCATGTCCTTACTAGGTCACTTCATTAGGTCGAAGCTGCCCATATGTCCACCTCTTTGATTGCACCGGTTACATACGCGCCTTGCTAGTCATCGTTCCTCGTGTTCAGAAAGCCGATCCACAGGCGTTTCAGTGGTCATCGTTCTATTGGGAACGCGGTTGCTCCGTGACAGCTAGGAGAAAAACACTCCTATATAAAACGTTTTGTCATACGGTCATCCGCCGTCATACTCGTTCGCTTTGGTAGCGCCTAGACCTCATTCGAGAGGATACGGCTATCCGCGAGGAAATAAGGATCAATCCCTTGGCGCAAAGTGGGTCAGTGCTGTAAAGAACCTTTAACGGCTGGGAGGAACTAGGAGACTAAGTTCTCTAGTCCTGGCCGTCAGGAGAGAGTGTGGGCGCGATGTGTTCGCCCCACAGAGATTCTGGGCAGAGGCGTCCAGAAACG